>JAVIAB010000124.1:86127597-86310097 GCA_032433765.1 Megaustenia siamemsis | reverse complement strand
TCAAGATATCAACAAGATATCAACAAAATCATCACACAAATCCTCCATCTTTTTTCTTATCTCTCATCCATACACTCTCTCTATTTCTCCACATTCTCCCTCCAATATCTCATTTTCTCCTCATTTGCACTCTCTCTCTCACTCTCTCTCTCTCTCTCTTTCTCGCTTTTCTTCTATTTTTTACCAGATATAACCACATCTCCAAGATAACAACATTTTGTAGACCTCTGTACAGAAGGTCATGTTTCTCATTTCCCGGATATAATGCGTTTATTCCAACCCGAACAGACGTTGTCAAGTAGAAAACTCACCCAGCCGTTCTCTTCGGATAAGCTGGCTCTCTATTCCCTTCTTTTTTCCCCTCTTAAAATTTATTTTGTCCTTCCTTTCACCATAAATCATGTTCGGTGCAAAAATAATTACTAAATTCATTTTGTGGTTCATTACATTTCAATACAGCAGCCATAGGGGGCTAACAGGGAAGGAGTAACTGACGAGAAATATCTTGATTTACCTTCGGTGGCTCCCCTTGAAAGTCGTTTCGGTCGACAGAATATGGCAGGATTGAAGCTCATTAAACGAGACAGTTGAATAGTTTTGACGTAGTCTATGGTTTTGGGCAAGGATTGTGGATTCGGGAGTCGATGAGTTTGGGAGTCGGAGGTAATTTTAGACGGAGTCGGAGTTGGAGTTCTGGAGCTAGAGGTTGTTAGAAGGTGTATGGAGTGAGTTTTGGTGATTGGTTTTACTAGATTAGGGTCTTGTAACATATGTTAGTAAAAATATAAATATATATACAAATATTTGGGAAGTCTTCTTCACCGTTATACCAGCGACCATTTTTCTTCATGGTCCATTCCTAAAGATCGTTAATGGGCTGCCAGGAGACAGTTCGGAGAAGCTACAATGCCTTGAACATACTACAACCAGTGATGGAAAATGTACAACTGAAATAAACAAAAGAATAGGAATGGCAAAAAGTAATTTTAAAGCCATGAAAAGTATACTAACATCAAAATAAATATCACCAGGGCTAAAACTAAGAATAGCAAAATGTTATGTCTTCTCAACATTCCTGTATGGTGCAGAAACATGGACATTAGACAAGAAAACAGAACAGAACATTGAAGCCTTTGAAATGTAGATTTATAGAAGAATAGGTAGAATTGGATGGAAAGAAAAGAGAACACATGATGAAGTTTAAAAACAACAAAAAATTAATAAAAGATAACTACTAAACACAATTAGAACAAGACAAATGAAAATTATGGGGCATGTTACACAACAGCCTATGAAAAGTAATATTGGAAGGGGAAATACAGGGTAACAGAAGCGGACCAAGACTAATATGGATGAGTAACATCAAAAGATGGACAAGTCAGCCTATGACAAACTGCACCATCAAAGCAAGAGACATAGCGGAACGGCGCTTCATAGTAGCCAACCTTCAATGCGGAGACGGCACTCGATGATGATGAAATGGGCTTAGAGATGTTGGTTTGGAGATATGAGTCTGAACCAGTTATGAGTGGAGTACAAGTTTTAGAGATTTGGAGATATGAGTCTGAACGAGTTATGAGTGGAGTACAAGTTTTAGAGATTTGGAGATATATGAGTCTGAACGAGTTATGAGTGGAGTACAAGTTTTAGAGATTTGGAGATATGAGTCTGAACGAGTTATGAGTGGAGTACAAGTTTTAGAGATTTGGAGATATGAATCTGAACCAGTTATGAGTGGAGTACAAGTTTTAGAGATTTGGAGATATGAGTCTGAACGAGTTATGAGTGGAGTACAAGTTTTAGAGATTTGGAGATTGAGTCTGAACCAGTTATGAGTGGAGCCGGTTGGCGTAGGCGATCATGTCCTTCCACAATCTTCTATCCACCGCCCATCGTATCAATTCTGTTATTGACTGTTTTCCATGCCGTGACACCAAGCTATCTAGTATTTTCTCTCCTTGTCGTCCGCGAGATCTCTTTCCCTGTATTTTTCCAGTTGTAACCAAGTATTCCAACTTTCCTCTTCTCATGATGTGCCAGAAAAATGTTGAAGTCCATTATAGTCTTGAAATCAGTTCCTGGAAATATAACCGTTAACATTACACAAGTTACACTGTAACAATCTCATTTTGTAAACTTCTGTTATACAAAAATTGTGTTAGCTAAACCTAGGCCTGCGGACTAAGAGTGAATTCCCGGAAAATCTCCAACTGGAGTGACGTTTTCAGCTTCGCGAGCAGGTACGATTGTGGATAAGGTGACGTCAGCTGTCGACAGCTCCTATAGCTTAAAACATCCCGTACGGTGACAATTTAAAACAAAAAAGAAGAAAATAATGGTATGGTAACAGCTTTACGTGGTAATTAACAAATCACAAGTAAACGTTTCGGCCAAGTAGGCCTTCATCTGGAACAACAAACAAAAACCACAAATATATATATATAGGATAAATACACACATCTCACAAAATAGCGATAATATCCTAGATACTCAAGAAAGGAAATAATAAAAAGGGTCACTTCCTTGTGGTCCAGAGCGTGGTCAGCTTCTGCATTTGTTTTGTTAACTACTCCGTAAAGCTGTTACCATACCACTTTTTTTTTTTTCAATTGTCATTATCATCAGCGTTACAAGAAAACTGCATCTCTATACATCTTGGTGCATCTCGATGCCTTTACTCCAATCCCGTTAATTGGAGTGTTTCCCGGTTTCGTTTTCTGACCACGGGTCTTAGTAAATCTACGGTTGGGTGTGGCTAAGCTCTGGATACTACCACTTTGTAATGTGTCGTCACAAGTAGTTGTTGCTCGTTATATAACAATCGAAACTGTAGCGTATTTTTTGTCTTTATTGTGATGTCACAATCCCACACCAAGGATCAAACACGTCATCAATGAACGAGGAGAACGCAGCAGTAGACGGTCCAACATTATTCTGGACAACAAATAAAACTAATAATTTTTTTTTTTTTTTTTTTTTTTTTTTTTTTTTGAAATTCGCGAAGTATAAAAACTATAAAGACTTTTAAGAAACGGAAGAAAGACACGCCACAAGAGGAACTTTAATGCATTATCTTAATTCAGGAACAATAAATATACAGAAATGAAAAGAGAAATAGTAAAGAAATAGTAAATGAAGAATAAAAAAAATAAATCCTTCTAAAGGTTTGTACTAGCGCTAGTAAATTGTATATTTCTTCAAAGAATACAGTAAGAGAGAGTCTCGGCTTACAAGACATGCGGGTTATAGTTTTTCCTAATTGTATTATTCTAACTGCCACTAGCAAACGCACTAGAAAGACATGAAATGACAAGTATGTGCGGTGGAAAGAAAGGAATGCGGAAGGAAGGAAATACGCGGCATTACTGGACTTAATAGCGGGATGGCTTCATTTGTTTCCTTCTTTCCGGTTTTTCTGCAATTCGTTGTGATATTCACGTCTGTTGTGTTTTGTCTGGATCGATGAGAGCTGATATTTTAGCTTTTCTACCATAGTTGTTTTAAAATAATTTTTTTTTTTTTAATTTAATAAAATTTTTGTTTACTTTCATAAAAGATCAACTGCCTGTTCAGTTACAGATTATATTCATTGTCTGTAATTTTTTTACAGAGTAAATGCTTTTCTTAAATTCTCTGTCATTTGTGTTCATCACTTTATCATTACTCACCCGTTTATAGACTTTATCATTATTTTCCCGTTTATAGACTTTATCATTACTTTCCCGTTTATAGACTTTATCATTACTTTCCCGTTTATAGATTTTATCATTACTTTCCCGTTTATAGACTTTATCATTATTTTCCCGTTTATAGACTTTATCATTACTTTCCCGTTTATAGATTTTATCATTACTTTCCCGTTTATAGACTTTATCATTATTTTCCCGTTTATAGACTTTATCATTACTTTCCCGTTTATAGACTTTATCATTACTTTCCCGTTTATAGATTTTATCATTACTTTCCCGTTTATAGACTTTATCATTATTTTCCCGTTTATAGACTTTATCATTACTTTCCCGTTTATAGATTTTATCATTACTTTCCCGTTTATAGACACAAGAATAATGCACACTCACTGTTAAGTCCTTTACGACTTCGTGTCACACAAGAAAATACCACGTTATTCAGATTCCAAACGTGACTCAACAGACCGAAATGTGTAGGAATCTGGGAATGTTTGAGACACGTGAGAAATACATGGATGATGACGTGGGCCGCGTTTACGTCAGGTCAGACCCGAAGAAATACATGAATGATGACGTGGCCACGTTCACGTCAGATCAGATCCGAAGAAATACATGAATGATGACGTGGCCACGTTCACGTCAGATCAGATCCGAAGAAATACATGGATAATGACGTGGCCACGTTTACGTCAGATCAGACCGGAAAGAAATACATGGATGATGACGTGGCCACGTTCACGTCAGGTCAGATCGGAAGAAATACATGGATGATGACGGGACGATCTTATCGTTGTCGCAAACACAATAAATAAGTTTGGTGGAAATGAAAAAAAAGATGGGAAAAGAAGCTCCGTCGCTTCAATGTTGTTTAGAGAATAAACATTGTAACATGAATTGTTATAGCACAAAGAATAACTACTCTAACATAAAGTAATTATTATAGAACGAAGCCGTAATAAGTGTAGCACCAAGTAATAATTATTATAGTATCAAGCAGTAACTATTATAACATCCACAGCCAGCAATTATGGCTGTGGTAACAGCAAATAATAATTGTTATAGTACCAAGCAGTCACAATTTTAACATCCAGGAATAATTGTTACAGTACTAAGAAGTAACTACTCAAAATCAAGTAATAATTGTTATAGTACTAATCAGTAACTATTTTAACATCAGTAATGATTATTGTATCACCAAAATGTATCTGGCAATAACGGCTATAAGAGTCAAACAGTAAACATCACAAACAACATGCTACAACACAAGTATAAGAATACAAGACAATGTCTGTCTTCATTCGCAGCAACATAATTGAAATCTTGAAGCAGAGATTTCAAGAAAGGGTTGTGTGTTGTTTTTTTTTTTTTTTTTAATGGGCAAGAAAGAGAGAGAGAAAGAGATTAAGGGTGGGCGCGAACAGTTACTAGGTGACACGTGACCATCTACGTGGGCTCTGTGACACCAATAACAATACACGGAACGCTAATTTGCGTCATGCACGATTACAACTATTGTGGAATTCCCATCTCGGATTTTCCTCTCTTTGTTCTAGCATTCTCCAGTTTCTTTGATTTCCCTGATTAAATTTGCATTCCTAACTCTCTCTCTCTCTCTCTCTCTCCCCCCCCCCCACCCCCCAGTATCGACACAGTCGGATTATTTTCTTTCTAATATCCTCCCTCCCTTAATCTAAGTTTTGTAACTGGCCACATCACACTGCAGGACTCCTGGCTCTATTTCCCCCGTTTTAACTTTAGAAAGAAAAAAAAAATATAATTAAAATAAGAAACGAGAGAAAACTAACCCAGAAAACTCTTCAATATCTTCAATGCAGCAGTCAAATGCGGCTGTAGGCAGAAAAAGTGTCGCATTTAACAGATTAGAGAAAGAAATAGTTCACATGAAAGAGAAAAAGGTCCCTTTTCTCCTCGACGACCGTGCGGCCATTGATAGCTCTCCTCCCTGGAGACTGGCGGCCACAAGGAACATGAATGGGCTGGAGTGGAGAGCAACAATGGCCCCGGGAAGGCAGTGGTACCGTTCACAATAAATGCCAGTGGGAAATGTGCAAGTTTTGGTGGCGAAACTCGCACCTTAATGAAACGACCGCCCGCGTACAACGGCCAGACAGCATAATGTGATGACGTCAGGGGTGAAATATTAAACAAATAATGAGGAAACTAGAATCATCATCAGGTTGCGTGTCATTTTCCAAACGGTACGCTCATCACTGCAGGTTCGTAAGAATCCCGTGTCTCTAGCCAGATCTCCCACCTCCTGTGTTGTCAATTTCAAGATCACTTTGATGTTTGTTTTTATTTACATGACACCAAGCTATCCAGTATCTTCTTTCTTTGTCGTCCGCGATCTCTCTTTTCCTGTATTTTGCCAGTTGTAACCAAGAATTCCAACTTTCATCTTCTCATGATGTGCCAGAAAAATGTTCTTTCTAATGTATTTTAGGAGCTCCATTTTTGTGTTGGCCTCTTTGAGAATGCCCTCGTTGGTCTTGTTGGCTGTCCAGGGAACTTTCAACATTCTTCTGAGAAATGCCATCTCTGTGGACTCTAATCATCTTTTTATTTATTTGTCTACTATCCTTGATTCGCATCTATAGGTCAGAATTGGCTCTATATAGCACCGATGAACTCTCTTTCTCACTTCTAGTGACAGATTTTTTGCATAAGACGTTTTTCATTTTCTCTGCTCTTTATTTCTGTGGTGCATCTTCCTGATGTTATTGTGCCCACGAGTTTGACGCGTTGCCCGTGAGTTATTATAAATTGCCAAAATATTCAATATATTTGTATCTTGAGATGTTATCAATTGAAATTTATTGAGAGACTCTGACTCCGTCTGTCCACACGTGATTATCGCACCTCTGTTAAAATCTTCAATAGTTTAGATGTTTATTCATATCTAGTCATTGTTCTTTCTCCTCTTGAACCTTTCAGCGTCGAGAAGAAATGAAATGTTTATAACAGCACACTTTGAATAACCTTACGCGGACTTAGCCATGATGGCTGAATGGTCAGTTTGCTTGCTTCATGATCAGAAGGATCCGGGCCACTTAACGTCCTTTTAAGGGCGGATGACGAAGAGGTATATTTCTTTAGTCATCGGGCGAACGTAAGCAAGCAATCAGACTCTATTTCTGCATAATTTATTCATTTCATGTCTAATTAAATCTTATTCAGTCACGATAAATATTCTATCAGTTCTTATTCTTAACTTTTGTTATAATTTATTTTATTGAATAAAACATACTTCAAAGGTTCATTAAAAGCTATTTTGGTAGGGTCTTCGCCCTATAGAGTTCGAAAACCTCCGGCGTTAGCTAATTGATGAAAGGGCGGTGAAGAAAAAGAGAAGGATGAAGCAAAAGAGGATTCTAAAAGCGTTTTTGGTTGGCTTATTTTGAATACAGCATTTCTTGTACAGAAGAGGTGCGGGGACTTAGCACGCTACTCGCTAATCATTTAGAAAGTGTGCAGGCTTGAAGGAGCCATTTTGGAGAATGTTAGCATCCCAGGAGACAGAGGTGGCGCTGATATGAGGCAGGAGTGTGTGAGACACGCCCAGGGGGGAAATGGGGGGGGGAGGGGGAGGTTAGACAGATCGAGAGGGAGAGGAAGAGTAAGTGATATATTAAATGAGAAACTAAAAAATCATTTATCGTGATAAAGATAGACAGACAGACAATACTAGCGCGTTAGAGAGGGTAAGTAATAGAGAAACAGTGAAAGATGAAAAGTGAAAGTGATATTGATAGAGTACCTGAGAGAAGATATCGTTTTTAGAGAAAAAAATAATAAGGCACGGTTGTGTTTGTAAAAGAGAAAGAGAAAGAGAAAGCGGCGCTAGAAATCGACATTCAGATAGAGATAAACAAAGGAACAGCCAGAAGGAAATAATATATATATTAGAATATGAAATGAGGAAGATACTATGCAATCCATTTTTGACAACAGAAACAAGAAAAAGAGTTCTTAAATGTTACGTAGAGCCATTCTTAACATATGGATGTGAATCATGGACAATAGGACAACAGACAAGACAATAACTGGAGGAAGATACTATGCAATCCATTTTTGACAATAAAAACAAGAAAAAGAGTTCTTAAATGTTATGTAAAGTCATTCTTAACATATGGATGTGAATAATGGACAATAGGACAACAGACAAGAAAATAACTGGAGGCTGTAGAAATGTGGATTTACAGAAGAATGTTGAGAATACCATAGACAGCTTAGAAGAGTAATGAAAACGTTCTGAAAGAGGCCAAAGCAAAAAGAGAGCTAATTTCCAATATTAGGAAGAAACAATCATCATTTTTTGGCCATGTACTGAGAAGAGAACAACTGGAATATATTGTAACAACTGGGAAAATTGAGGGACGGAGAGATAGAGTGAAGGAAAGAGAAAAGATACCAGACAGCCTAAGAGAACGGCTTGGGAGGTCAACAACAGAAATTATAAATGTCTGTCGTGATCGAAAGTTGTGGAGAGACATGATCACCTACGCCGGTAGGCCCGGTACTTGATGATGATGATCTTGGAAATTGAGCTGCGAATATGGACGAAGGTTTCCTTGTCGGAAAACATTTCCACTCATTCTTAAAATATTGTATGGGAGTGGTTTCGATTTGTAGCAACATACAGAAAAGTTAAAATATTTGTTATTTTAAAAAAAATCAAATTTTATCTTTCAATAGCAGATATACTTGTAATAAAAAATATGAAACATTGGCGATTATATAGATAATAATTTGAGAGTTTACAGCGAAGACCATGGCGCTGGATAGGACACACAATGCGGAAGCCAACTGAGAGTATTATACAACAGGTCATTTGTTGGAATCCCCAGGGGAAAATACAAAGAGGAAGATCAAGGAATTCATGGAGAAGACAGATAGAAGCAGAGATGAAGATGATGGGGAAGGCATGTAATGATTTTTTTAAAAAGTGCAAAAAACAGAAGGACTTGGAAAGTGTTTGTTTCCTATGAAACTTGGAAAGTGTTGTTGAAGACCTATGCTCCACTGGGAGCTAAAAAAGGTAGAAGAAGAAGAAGAATTTGAGAGTTAAGGAGGGTGTAATATTAATTTTTTTATTAATCCAACAAAAGTTTTCAAACTTTAAAATACAGCTTCTTCTAATCATTGTCAATTTATAACAACAAAAAACCATGTGTATTTTACCTCCATGAAATGACACAAATGAGCATATCACTAAAGTAGCAGTGATAAACACTGTGGTGGCGACAGACGTCACAACAGAACTCAGCAGAAATTCTCTTCCAAAGCATTAATCAAAAATACAGAAACAGACACAAAGTAGAGAAATAAACTGCCTAGTAAATTAAATATAAATTATAACATGAGAACTATATATAAATATAACAAAATAAAAACAGAACAGAAAAATACATACAACATTCGTTAAAAAAAAACAACTTGTCTGCCTTTGTGCTAAGCTGACAAAAACATACTTTATATGTTTTATAGTCCATATCGTCATTGTCGCATTTAATGCCATAAGCTCTCCTTTTGTAAACGAGGTGGACTACACGAACAATTCAATAGAGAAATATTCCGAAACAAATCTTCTTCAACGCTAAACTAAAATGAAGTTTAAAAAAAGAGACGTTAAAGATGAACTTGCTAATATTGGATCAAATATATCAAATATTGATACATTATATCATCATCATAATCATCATCAAGTACCGGGCCTGCTGGCGTAGGTTATCAAGTCTTTCCACAACTTTCGATCTCGACAGTTATTTATGTTGACCTTCTACCAAGCCGTTCTCTTAGGCTGTCTGGTATTTTTTCTCTTTCCTTACCTCTATCTCTTCGTCCCTCAATTTTCCCAGTTGTTACAATATATTCCAGTTGTTCTCTTCTCATTACATGACCAAAAAATGATGATTGTTTCTTCCTAATATTGGAAATTAGCTCTCTTTTTGCTTTGACCTCTTTCAGAACGTTTTCATTACTCTTCTTAGCTGTCCCTGGTATTATCAACATTCTTCTGTAAAACCACATTTCTACAGACTCCAGTAATTTATACATTTATATAAAGAAATTATAATGTAAATATTTCATTAATTATTTAAGTAATTAAATGCCATAGAAAAATATCTGGTGCTCTAAGTGACTGAAAAACAGATGGAATGTATTAGAAATAACAGGATCAAATACTGACATGTTCCATTGGTATTTGTTTAGAATTGAAGAACCGATATGGTATTATGTGATCACTATTGTTTTATATATATTAAGATAGTGCGAAGAGTGATGGTTCTTGGACCAATGCTACGACCCATAGCTGACAAAGTCAATAGAGGACATTTCGTCCTGGTGACAAGGGAACAGACATGAACGGACCTAAAGCTTTTCGAAAGCGAAGAGAGCGAGATAGAGAGGAAGAGAGAGAGAGAGAGAGAGAGAGAGAGAGAGAGGGTGGGATAGCTTACATTTGGTAAAAGAACTAGCGCTCATAAAGAACCACTTCATACCCTCAAGATTGTAAACTCTAGAAAATAGATTGAGGATGAAAGTCAAACCATGTACCTAATAATGCCGCGCTGAAGTGTCGGGCCTAAAAGGGTTAATTTTTGCAATTGGCATGTTTCGCCAGTTTCATACTCTTGAAAATTCATATATGTTAGAGCAGAGCATCATGGAGAATCGAGCACGAAGAAAAGAGCAACTCAATGATACAATAAAACTGAGAACATACAGGAAAAGAATATGCTCTAGAGCTGCAAAATCATCTTTTGTTTTGTTTGTTTGTTTGTTTGTTGAGATCACAAGAAAAGATTAAGAAAAGAACTAGAGGCATGAAGGGGAGAAAAACATTCCTTCCTAGTGTTCCTCTTGTTTTTCTTCTACTTGTCCCTATTCCTCTTCTTGTCCCTCTTCTTCTTCTTCCTCTTCTTTTCCCTATTCTTCCTCTTCTTCTTCTTTTCCCTATTCGTCTTCTTCTTCTTCTTCTTCTTCTTCTACTTGTCCCTATTCTTCCTCTCTTCTTCTTTTGTCCATATTCTTCTTCTTCTACTTCTTGTCCCTATTCTTTCTCTTCTACTTCTTGTCCCTATTCTTCTTCTTCTTCTACTTGTCCCTATTCTTCCTCTTCTTCTTCTTTTGTCCCTATTCTTCTTCTTCTACTTCTTGTCCCTATTCTTTCTCTTCTTGTCACTATTCTTCTTCTTCTTCTACTTGTCCCTATTCTTCCTCCTCCTCTTCTTTTGTCCCTATTCTTCTTCTTCTTCTTCTTGTCCCTATTCTTTCTCTTCCTCTTCTTGTCCCTATTCTTTCTCTTCTACTTCTTGTCCCTATTCTTTCTCTTCTACTTCTTGTCCCTATTCTTTCTCTTCTACTTCTTGTCCCTATTCTTTCTCTTCTACCTCTTGTCCCTATTCTTTCTCTTCTACTTCTTGTCCCTATTCTTCCCCTTCTTCTTCTTGTCCCTATTCTTTCTCTTCTTCTTCTTGTCCCTATTCTTCTTTTCTTCTTCTCTAATGCAGTTAGCTTTAAGACCAAGCTTAGTGATAAGGCAGAGCACAGTGGCCTTCTTTATTTCATGGGTTATGATGGGAAATTGCAGCTAGTCCAAAAAAAGAGAGGCTTTTAAGCGAGCTAGTAAAAGGTCGGTTCGAAAGAACTGAAAAGTTGTGTTAAATGACAAGTCCTCAAGGAGTGGTAAAAGTGAATGATAATAACAATAGTGATAACAATAACCATAAATTTATTAACTTAGACAATAAAAGAAACAAGCAAGAGGAAATAATAGAGATCATGCAACAACACCGGAAGCTGTGCGCCTAAATGATATGCTAGAAAGGGACAGAACTCTAAAAGACGATCTAAACAGGAAATTGTTTCCAACAAAAGTTGCAGCCCCTATTCTACATGTTTAACAATTCTGCCGTTTTTAGTTTCATCCTAATGACGTGTAATAATTTTAACTTGTTTTAAATGTGCAAGGTTTTGTGAGTTTATTTATTTATTATTACACTTCTTTGTTGAACTGATCAATTCTTTTTTCTTGTCTTAATTAAAATGTATAATCAATGTGTTTAAAGAAGATAATATCGTGAATTTATTTTCCGGAGTATACGTCCCAATTCAAGGTTTAGTAATTAAATAGAGATGAGTGAGGCAATGTGAGAGGAGTAATGCGTCAGTTAGTGAATGGGTCAGAATAATAGATGAAAACATGGGGGAAAGAAGAAAAGATATACAAAAGAAAGATTAGACACGGATAGAACAGAAACAAAAATTGAAAAAAATTGAAAAATTCAAAATTGAAAGGAAAATACAAGAACAGAGAGTGAGATGAGGGATTGATACAGCAAAAGTAAAGAAGATGCAATTCGTTGGGGAACAATGGAAGTCTGAAAGAGGACAGAGAAAAGACGCTGGAGAGAGGTAAACAGAGAAAAGGAAAGAAGGAACACAAATAATTATTAAGATCATTTGAAAACTACCACACACAAAAAATAGAAAGTCAAAATGATGAAAAATATGAAAGGTTGACGGAAGAAACAAATAATTGAGAAATATTTAAAACGAATGTGTGTGTGTGTGTGCGTGCGTGCGTGTGTGCGTGTGCGTGCGTGTGTGTGTGTGTGGGGTCATGTAGATTCGACACTGGATTTCATGGGACATAATAAATCTATTACATAATTTATTACCGTTGATTCTTTGCGACAGTCACTTATTATATATATATATATAAACAAGAAAATCACTGGAGTCTGTAGAAATGTGGTTTTACAGAAGAATGTTGAGAATACCATGGAGAGCTAAGAAGAGTAATGAAAACGTTCTGAAAGAGGCCAAAGCAAAAAGAGAGCTAATTTCCGATATTAGGAGGAAACAATCATCATCATGTATGTATCATCAATGCTGATGATGATATATATATATATATATATATATATATATATATATATATATATATATATATATATATATATAGAGAGAGAGAGAAAGAATGTAAAGCATAGTCCTTGATCTCTTTTATGAATTAAGACAAACCTATAAAATGTTTTGGTAATGTTAAACACTGTGAGTCTATCTCATTCATTGGTAGTGTAGATACAATCTCTCTCATGTATTGGTAATGTAAGACACTGTCCATCCAATGTAAGATTATTGGTAATGTAAGACACTGTCCATCCAATGTAATGGCAATGCAAGACACTGTCCATCCAATGTAAGATTATTGGTAATGTAAGACACTGTCCATCCAATGTACAGGTAATGTAAGATTATTTGTAATGTAAGACACTTTGCATCCAATGTACAGGTAATGTACGATTATTGGTAATGTAAGACATTGTCCATCCAATGTACAGGTAATGTAAGATTATTGGTAATGTAAGGCACTGTCCATCCAATGTACAGGTAATGTAAGAGTATTGGTAATGTAAGACATTGTCCATCCAATGTACAGGTAATGTAAGCTTATTGGTAATGTAAGACACTGTCCATCCAATGTACTGGTAATGTAAAATTATTGGTAATGTAAGACACTGCCCATCCAATGTACTGGTAATGTAAGATTATTGGTAATGTAAGACACTGTCCATCCAATGTACTGGTAATGTAAAATTATTGGTAATGTAAGACACTGTCCATCCAATGTACTGGTAATGTAAGGTTATTGTTAATGTAAGACACTGTCCATCCAATGTACTGGTAATGTAAGATTATTGGTAATGTAAGACACTGTCCATCCAATGTACTGGTAATGTAAGATTATTGGTAATGTAAGACACTGTCCATCCAATGTCCTGGTAATGTAAGATTATTGGTAATGTTTATAAACCTCTTTCACAGTATAAGCCACAAACGATGTCATTTAATGGTTATATAACAAAGTATCTCTCTTTACGTTAGATAATAAAAGCAATAGTAATTAATAATAATACAATGAAAAAGGGGCTACTTCTAACGAACTAAATCATAAAGTTAGTGCTTTGACATATAAGTCTTCGCCGTCATATATATGTAAGCTTTCATATTTATTTGTGTGATTGTTTCAGAAAAGTAGGCAAGTAGCAAATTACCGAGGTATGAGAAAGTAACAGCAAAACTTGCTTTTCAGAAATGTTTTTGTTGTGTCTGTTTTTTTTTTTTGTTTTTATTTTTTGTTTGTTTGTTTTATGAAAATGTCGAATGAAAAAATATTGAAATTTTGAAGTAGAAAAAAAATTGAAAATGAAAATGTCCGTGCAGATAAAATTGAAAATGAAAATGTCCGGGCGGATAAAATTGAAAATGAAAATGTCCGGGCGGATACAATTGAAAATGAAAATGTCCGGGCGGATACAATTGAAAATGAAAATGTCCGGGCGTATACAATTGAAAATAAAAATGTCCAGGCAGATAAAATTGAAAAAAGAAAATGTCCGGGCAGATACAATCGAAAATGTCGGGGTATAACAAATTGAAAATGAAAATGTTCGGGCGGATAAAATTGAAAATGTCGGAATGAAATTTAATATGTCGGGGTGGATAAAGTTGAAAATGTCGTGTCTCAAAAATACGTAAATTAAAATTAAAATGAGATACACCTTTAGAAAAAAAAAAGTTCTTTTTCAGAACAGTAAAGAAGAAGAAATAATGTATAGTTAGCTTGGACCATATATTTGCTCTTGGTTCAAACCCCCTGCCAAGTTGTTAAAGCCATACATACATATTTCACTTTACGTTTTCGGGTTTGAAAACATGTCTACACCAATATCAGTTCTTAGGGCCCTTGATTTGCTGTAGATGTTCTCTATCCGACCCGTGTGCCCATTTGTGTTTTGAAATCCGTGGACTAAATGAAAACAGCGGGAAATCATTCATGTTTGTCGTGCGTCGTTCATAAGCACCGCGCCAGGTTCATTCTTGAGACTTGGGTTTTGAGTTGCACAGACCAGAAGGGATTATGCCTCCAGAAATAGCCTAAAGGGTTAAGATTTAAGGAGTTGACTTGGGCTAAACGAGGATTTGAAACTTTTGAATCGAGGCATATGCATACAAAGAGCCTTGTGATAATCCTTGAATGGTATGCTTTATAAGATCAGATCATCATTATACAGATAAGATAAGATATAATAAGATAAGATTAGATTAGACAGACAATCAGACAGATATATAAGAAAAGATAAAACAGATTAAATAAAATTAGATTAAACAGACAGATACGATAAGATAAAATAAAATAAATATAGATTAAGCAGGCAGGATGTATGGATGGCTGGATGGATGGCTGGATGGATGGATGGATGGATGGATGGATGGATGGATGGATGGATGGATGGATGGATGGATGGATGGATGGATGGATGGATGGATGGATGGATGGATAGATAGATAGATAGATAGATAGATAGATAGATAGATAGATAGATAGATAGATAGATAGATAGATAGATAGATAGATAGATAGATAGATAGATAGATAGATAGATAGATAGATAGATAGATAGATAGATAGATAGATAGATAGATAGATAGATAGATAGATAGATAGATAGATATTGACACATAGAGGTAACCAGATAAACAAATTTGCTTTCTTCCTTCCTTCTATTTCGACATAACAGAAAGCATGCTTTTTCATTTTTTCTTCCACACTCTATTTATTTATTTTTCTTGTGTCAAAATAATTTCCCCGACGCAATCTTGATCCCGACTGACTCGATCGCTGCGTCAGCGGCCTGAAGAGCGACAGCGGGACGCTACTCTGTTCCCAAGTCTCTATTTTTGACTTCTTCTTTTTTTTTTTCCAGTTGGCTGGTTACTATTTTTCAGCCTAGAATTTCTAGTAATGGACCCCCTACCTTGCAATGCACACCGAACGTTTCGAAAGACGTCTATTTACGCGGGGAAAGAATGAAAAAGGGAGGGAACCATCCCGTCGCTAACACTCTAAAGTGAAGGGGTTTTTTTTTAACATGTGGATTAATTTTAACTATTCACAATGAATTTAAAATGAAAACATTTTGTTAAAATCACAATTGTTAACGTTTTTTTTTATTGTTACGTCTGTGAGAGGACGATTGTGTATGCAATAATACGTCTCCACGCTTAGTGTAGTTTGAGAGTTTGTTTTTGAATTGAACTTTTCTGAAATTGCTGGTTTTCCGTTTGATGTTTTTTGGGACATATATTCTCTGTATAAACGATATTCAGTTGGTTATACTTAAATGTACGGCGATTTTAATGTCATGAAAAATATACTAACATCCAAACACATAACACCAGGGATAAAAATAAGAATAGCAAAATGTTATGTCTTATCAACAGTCCTGTATAGTGCAGAAACATGGATATTAGACAAGAAAACAGAACAGAAAATTGAAGCCTTTGAAATGTGGATATGTAGAAGAATAGGTAGAATTGGACGGAAAGAAAAGAAAACAAACGATGAAGTCTTAAAACAACTAAAAATTAAAAGATAACTACTAAACACAATTCAAACAAGACAAACGCGATTTATCGAGCATGTTAAAAAATACAACAGCCTACTAAAAGTAATCTTTGAAGGGAAAATACAAGGTAAGAGAGGTACAGGACGACCAAGACTAACATGGAAAAGTAACATCAAAAGGTAGGGCAAGTCAGCCTATGACAATCTGCACAATCAAAGCAAGAGACAGAGTGGAATGGAGCTCCATGCTAGCCAACCTTCTGTGCGGAGACGGCACTTGATGATGATGATGATACTTAAATTGCAGATAACACAGTGCTGGATTTATTAAAATGTTATCTTGTTGTTAATTTAAAATAGCAGTAGTAACTAGCAAGCGAAAACTTTTAGATAATTTCTGATGAGCATATCGCTATTTAGGGAGCCGCGATAGCTCAGTGGTTAGTGTACTGGACTACAAAGGACAAGAGGTCGGGTTCGATCCCTAACGACGGCTTCCAGGTTCACCCAGTCTTAACTGGGTACCGGAATTTTTTCTTGGAAAGTAAAACTGCACGGGCGTAATACTGACCACATTACCCCCAAAATCATGTGCTGAAGGTCTTTCAAATTTATGGTCACTAACACCATATTCCCTATACGCCACTTGGCGTGACGGGGGTACTTTACTTTTTTGTTACAATATTACATATATCTGGCCAGTAATATAGAACAAAAGAAGAACATAGAATGGTGCCAATATAAGGATACAAAAAGCAAGAGGTGCCTTAGTTGCACTAGGAAGCATATGGAAATCCAAAGAAATTAGATTATACGCAAAAATAAAAATTGTCAACTCCAATGCTGAGACAGTCTTAATATATGGGCGTGAAACACGGAGAGCAACAAAAATCACAATAATGAAGACATAGTTAAGAAAAAAAAAAAGTAAAGTACCCCCGTCACGCCATTGGCATATAGGGAATATAGTGTTAGCGACCATAAATTTGAAAGACCTTCGGCACATGAGTTTTGGTGTAATGTTCATGAAGATATAGTCCTTCATTAATGGATGCTTGCAGAGAACAAAGGGTTTGAACTGGCAGGACAACATCACTAATGTAGAATTATGGAAAACTACAAGTCAAATACTAGTGGATAAAGAGATACAACGAAAACGATGGCGCTGGATTGGACACACACTGAGGAAGCTAAATGACAGTATTACACGACAGGCTCTTTTTTGGAATCCCCAGGGGAAAAAGACAAAGAGGGAAACCAAAATATTCTTGGAGACGGCAGGACGAAGCAGAGATGAAGATAATAGGGACGACATGGAATGATCTTAAAAAAATGGCAAGAAACAGAACGGCTTGGAAAGTGTTTGTTGAAGACCCATGCTCCACAGGGAGCTGAAAGGAAGAAGAAAAAAATAAACTTTCATTGCATTTCCACGAAATTAAAGATTCAAACTCCTGAAGATTCCTCACATTCTTCTGCAAAGAAATTTCATGACTGAATTGTCTATTCTATAAAGTTACTTGTGCATCTCCCTCCACCCCCAGCGGGTGCGCTTCAGTGGCTTCATTATGTACACTTCAAATTGAGTAATGTAAAGTTCATGTAAGTTTATTTCTCTCATTATTGCGCCCCAATTAAGTAGTTCCACTCGGCTGTTTTCGTGAAAGTGTCCACACAACGGTGCGTGCACATCAACAAAGGGACCTTATTCTCACGTAGCGTCAATTATCAAAATCCTATACGGGCTTCTCAAAATTTCCTCCTACTTGTCTTCTACGTGCCGCACAAAATGGTCTAATATGCATTGGGAACTTGTTCCGCACTCAAAACGTAATGCCAAGTGCTGCGCAATTGACAAAAAAAAATGCGTAACTGAATGTATTCTTTCCTGTTTGTAATTTTGCTAGTCGCGACTTCACGCACTGAGAATGTCTGATGTCTTTTATTTGCGTGGAAAAAGCTATTAATAAGGATAAAAGCATTTCAGGAGTTGGTACAAGCTGAAGATACTCTTTGGGGCCATAGAGTGATTCTCGAAATGTGAAAAGCCTAAATATAATGAGATTAAAGTGGCAGTATTTGGCGTCGTGTCTGCGCGGGGGTCCTATGGCGAGGGGGTTAAAGAATCGAACCACTGCTCCTTACCGAGCAAGGGATACAAATTGGAGTAGTGGTAGTATTGTCTGGTGCTGAAAGAAGGCAATGCACACAACGAGGTTGTTATAAGCAAGGAGAAAGAGACAATCATCAGTATGAAAGATGTACAAACGTGTCAATGAAGATTACAATGCTTTAAAGACATTCATTATGGAATATATATATATATATATATATATATATATATATATATATATATATATATATATATATATTCGGTTCCTTTTTTTTAAAATTTATTTTCGTGTTAAAGCAGCAGCCTCCGACTCCAGTTTCTAAATTTTCGAATTTTATTATCAAACAATAACATAAAATCATCGATTTTATCTTCCCCCCCCTCCCCCTAAGTACCTCAGTCACGCCAAGTGGCGTATAGGGAAATATGGTGTTAGTGTCCCTATATTTTACAGACCTTCAGTACATGATTTTTGGGGTAATGTGGTCGGTATTACGCCCATGCTGCTTTACTTTCCCAGAAAAAAATCCGGTACCCATTTAAGGCTGGGTGAACCCGAAAGCCGTCGGTTGGGATCGAACCCTACCCCTTGTCCTTTGTAGTCCAGTTCACTAACCTCTGAGCTATCGCGGCTCCCATTTGTCTTTTATATTTCCATTTAATCATTTATTTCTCGGGCTGAAGACAACAACAGGGCGGAAGTCAAAGTTCTCCGCGACTGTCGATTTCCTGCTAGTTCTTTTAGTTCTTGGTTATTTCATAGACCATTAGTTCAGCCTTCCCTAGTAATTGTTCTGCCTAGTGATTCCCTTGGTCTTCCATGTTCTCTCTCACAAATGGTTCCACGTGAATGTCTGATGGGGAAGTCTTTCTTTATTCATTCCCAGCACACGCCCGATGTTATTGCCAAAGCCTTCTTTAATTTGTTATATTCACGCTAAAACACCAGATTTAGACTCTATTTCTATGTATTCGATTTGCATTAAACTATAACACAAAATATGTTATCCTTCTATTTTCGCATAGTCATGCTAAAACAATAGTCTATGTAATGGAACCTCTGCCGTCAGACGTGAAGTCACAAATTCTAATGAATATTAAATATTTGATCAAAAACAGTAAAAGGGTTGTAGACCCACTGCTATGACCCTTCCATGTTGAGAATGCATACCACGTTCTCTTCGTCATTCTTTCTAGTCTGCCTTGTCATTGTCTGTCTTTTCTGTCTATCTATTTGTATTTCCATTCATCCATCCACACATCAATCCATTAATCCATTCATTCATCCATTCAACCATCTGTCTTGTCTGTCCATCTGTCTGTCTGTCTATCTATCTTTCTGTCTATCTATGTATCTATCGAACCCTCTCTACCAATACTCCCGCAAACAAATTTCTATCACTCTCACGGTGTTCTCATTAAATCTCATTCCTCTACTCAATTTTTCCCCCACTCAATCCCAGCGACACTTCCTGTTACCTCCTCTATTTTATCTACCTCTCACCTCTAAGCAACCGTGTTGATTATTCTTATAACACACCTAACCCCACACATTAGACTATTTCATTTTAGAATAAAATAAAACACCAACAAACAAACAAACAGGCGGGAAGAGCATTTTGAGAGTCTCCTCATCGCTAGATGTGGGTGCCTGGCAAGACAGTCCAGTTTCAGACAAATCACCCATTGTGTCGGAGGGCTCTCCTGGAAGTGGATTCTCGTGTTCCGATTCCGTGAGAATACCAATACGTGTCTGTCAAAATCCAAGAAAGGATGAGAACAGAGCATCCATGAAAGAAATATGAACACACTCTGTACTGAGCGTCACTTCTATACAAAATCAATGGCTACTTATTAATATATATATATATATATATATATATATATATATATATACAGAGAGAGAGAGAGAGAGAGAGAGAGCGAGAGAGAGAGAGAGAGAAATAAACCTGCATACATTTGATTCCCCTTCTTGAGAAAGTTAGAGAGAGATTTTTTCAATGTCAGAAAAATAAAACGCAATACATACATCACATAAAGCGACGAACAACTCAAAAACTATTTTTTCATGTTTAAAAATGTAATTATATATATATATATATATATATATATATATATATATATATATATATAAATATATATATATATATATATATATATATATGTGCATGATACATGCTTATATATATATATATATAATATATATATATATATATATATATATATATGAGAGAGAGAGAGAGAGAGAGAGAGAGAGAGAGAGAGATTTTAAATTTCGCGAGTGTTTTTTTTTTTAAATTGTTGACTTAAACAACGACAAAAAATTTTATCAGTGAAATTGAGAAACCTCTTTCTTTTTTTCCATATCGGCCGCAAACATTTTGATATTATTCGTGTTATCAGCTGCATGTCTGAAGCACGAACCGAATACGTGCACGAGGACATGTAGAACTTGGAATGAAGCTTCGCTGACCAAAGTTTGCTGTTTGGGTTTCCCCGTAGGAAACAACCTTTTAGCGCTGTCACGTCGTTTATGGTTGTGGCTGTTATCCTTTCCGATATATTTATATATATTTTTTTTATTTTACACGTTTCCTTCCACACGTTCCTTGGAATGATTTCACAGCAGGGACTTCTTGAGATATCTATAAGTGTTTGATATAGAAGAGTTCTCCGGAGTAAGGGCTCTTATGCGTGCATCCTGGATACCTTTGTCCCTGTGTTAGGACTAACTAGATTATGTTTTTGTGCGGGGATAAAGATTCTGAGACAGGCGGTTAGGGGATAACGTGGAAAATGGTTACGGTTTCTGTGAATCATTTCCGAGGATGAGGTGTGTTTACAGCACTCGAAAAAAAGAATCACAAATAACATAAGAAAACAAAAAAACAAAGAACAGTATATGTTCCGAGTCTTTGGAGTCTGTAGAAATGTGGTTTTACAGAAGAATGTTGAAAGTACCATGGACAGCTAAGAAGAGTAATGAAAATGTTCTGAAAGAGGTCAAAGCAAAAAGAGAGCTAATTTCCAATATTATGAAGGGACAATCATCATTTTTTGGTCATGTAATGAGAAGAGAACAACTGGAATATATTGTAACAACTGGAAAAATTGAGGGACGAAGAGATATAGGGAAGCAAAGAGAAAAAATAACAGACAGCTTAAGAGAATGGCTTGGCAGAAGGTCAACAACAGAAATGATAAATAGCTGCCGAGATCGAAAGTTGTGGAGAGACATGATCACCTACGCCAGTAGGCCCGGTACTTGATGATGATGATGATATGTTCTGAAGCAGGATCGAACTCATACTCCTTGGTACAGCGCCGTGCCACGAGAAAGCAAACGCTACAGCCCACGGTGGCCAACTAAGCTATCTACGGTTTCTGTAAGAGTTTGTGAAGGGATTCGTCTTCTTCTTCTTAGCTTCAACTCGTTAATTGGACGTGGATATGTTGTGTTACTAGTTTACAAGGAAGCAAAACCGCGATTTTTACCACTTTAGGCCCGACATATCCGTCTTCGACATGGATAGATTATATTACAAAATTTGTGCCAGTGCAGTTCCCATTTTTCGTCTGCTCTTTTAGATTTTTAACTGCAAATGGATTTTTAATTTCTGAGAATACAAGCAGATTCTCCTCCTGATTTTGCTCATTTTCATAGAGGACCCATCGGATCTCATTACTCAGAGATCAGGGAGGGTAAAACTACGAATAAACCAGGGAAATGGGTGGTTTAGGGGTAGATCGTCGGTGAAGGGATCCGTGAGGCTTGGTTAGAGATACTGAGTGAGGTCAATAATGCATTTGAGAGAAGTGGTTAGAGGTACTGAGTGAGGTCAATAATGGATTTGAGAGAAGTAGTTACAGGTACTGAGTGAGGTCAATAAGGGATTTGAGAGAAGTGGTTAGATATACTGAGTGAGGTCAATAATGCATTTGAGAGAAGTGGTTAGATATACTGAGTGAGGTCAACAATGGATTTGAGAGAAGTGGTTAGATATACTGAGTGAGGTCAATAATGGATTTGAGAGAAGTGGTTAGATATACTGGGTGAGGTCAATAATGGATTTGAGAGAAGTGGTTAGATATACTGAGTGAGGTCAATAATGCATTTGAGAGAAGTGGTTAGATATACTGAGTGAGGTCAATAAGGGATTTGAGAGAAGTGGTTAGATATACTGAGTGAGGTCAATAATGCATTTGAGAGAAGTGGTTAGATATACTGAGTGAGGTCAACAATGGATTTGAGAGAAGTGGTTAGATATACTGAGTGAGGTCAATAATGGATTTGAGAGAAGTGGTTAGATATACTGGGTGAGGTCAACAATGGATTTGAGAGAAGTGGTTAGATATACTGGGTGAGGTCAATAATGGATTTGAGAGAAGTGGTTAGATATACTGAGTGAGGTCAATAATGGATTTGAGAGAAGTGGTTAGATATACTGGGTGAGGTCAATAATGGATTTGAGAGAAGTGGTTAGAGATACTGATTGAGGTCAGTAATGGATTTGTGAGATGTGGTTAGATATACTGGGTGAGGTCAATAATGGATTTGAGAGAAGTAGTTAGAGGTACTGAGTGAGGTCAATAATGGATTTGAGAGAAGTGGTTAGATATACTGGGTGAGGTCAATAGTGGATTTGTGAGAAGTGGTTAGATATACTGGGTGAGGTCAATAATGGATTTGTGAGAAGTGGCTAGATATACTGGGTGAGGTCAATAATGGATTTGTGAGAAGTGGCTAGATATACTGGGTGAGGTCAATAATGGATTTGTGAGAAGTGGCTAGATATACTGGGTGAGGTCAATAATGGATTTGTGAGAAGTGGTTAGATATACTGGGTGAGGTCAATAATGGATTTGTGAGAAGTGGTTAGATATACTGGGTGAGGTCAACAATGGATTTGTGAGAAGTGGTTAGATATACTGGGTGAGGTCAACAATGGATTTGAGAGAAGTGGTTAGATATACAGGGTGAGGTCAATAAAGAAAGAGAGTTAGAGAGAGAAAGAGACGGGGAAAATAACACCAAAGAATGAACAGACCTTGACCTCTCTGTATCCAAAACAGTAACAGAAGAAGGAGATGAAGTCTGTCAGTAATGCCCCTGGGTTAGTGAATGAGGAAGAATTGAAGGGACGGAAGGAGGAAGGAAGGAACGAAGGAAGGGAGGGAGGAAAGGAAGGAAGGATAGAGAAACTGACTACTAAAAACAGGAGGTTATATTCTATCCCAATCAAAGGATCATATATTCAGTAGACTTTAAACAGTTGGCGGATTTTACTTGGAAATGTATGACGGTCTGGCGTGATGCCGACTACCAATAATATGCGCCGTCAATAAATTGAGAAACGTGGCCACTAACACCATATTCCCCATACGCCATAAAGTGTGGAGGGAACCGTTTTACTCATTCAAATTGACGTCTAAAAGTGCGCATAAGATAATGTGCAAAAAAAAAAAACAACAACAGTAGAAACATAAAAATAGAAAAAAAGTATCTTAATGTAACTAATAAATAAACAAAGGAACTAATATATCACTGAAAAACAGCTGTGGTTAATCCAAAGACTTAATTCAAACAATAATATTTTCCCAGACTGCTAGAGCAGTGAGTTAGTATTTCAAGACACCTGTTGACATAAACGACCACGTTCATATATAGTTTAAGAACCGTAACTGCAGCGATACAAATGTGTCTATCCTATCCACAGTCCTCAACACAGGCGCCCGGCGATTGCAAAATATTTTGGCCCCATGAAAAATATAAAAAAATGAAACCGGAAATACGAGATGCGGGATAAGCAAAATCTGCGAGGCTCTTGAAAAGTAAAGTTTGTAATCCGAGGGTGATAGAGGGAGATTAGACAAACTCGAGGGCTTGTGATTCATACATTGTAGAAGAGGGCCGTGGCTGTTGGGTTGTTTGGTGTTTATTTTATGGTTTGTACACAGAAATCTGCATGTACAACTATAAATGTAAATATTTACGTAAATTAGCTAAGATTATAAGTACACAAATAGAAAGTAAACGTAAAATGGTATAGGCCATGATGATATTGATGTGGTGGGACATGTTACTATCTATACATGGTACTATATATTTATCTATACTAACACGCCCCGTTATGGTTATGGTTATGGTTATGGTTATGGAAAGCCACGGTATAACTGCAAACGAATTAAAATCCATAATTGCTCAACCGCCCGTGCCAGTGGAATCATCCGAATTAATATCTCATCTCCCGAACAAAGAAAGGTAGCTGCAGTCCCCATCATAGCAGTCTCAGCACACGCCGAAAGACATATGGCGAAACCGCACAGAAAGTGAACACAGCCATCTGTTCCCCGTCATACGATATCATCATTCATAGTAACGCCCCGTTATGCTTTCTATACATGTATTCTAACATGTTCTTTTATACACTCAATACATGTATTAATTACAAAAATAGCATCTACTGATTTGGAATGTGTCAGACGAATGACAGGAAACAGCCTGAGAGATAAGATCAGAAATGAGCAACTAAGGAAAAAAGCTAGGAATAACCACCGCGATAGAATTTATAAAGAAACAACAGATAAAATGATTTGGCTAAATGACAAGGCAGAATGATCAAAACACCAACACAACGAGCCCTCAGTAAACATTGCGAGAATACCAAACCCAAGATTCGACCACAAAAAAGATGGATCGATGGAATATTAGAAGTTAGGAGCACTAGGAAACATAACAACAGCAGAGGCAAACAGAAGAGCAAAGGATCGCAAATTATATCTCCCCACGACGCTGAAAGGCAAATGAGGAAGGAAAGAAGAAGAAGATGCATGCATTCTAACAAGTTCTGTGATACCTTCTATACATGTATTCTAACAAGTCCTGTAATACCTTCTATACATGTATTCTAACAAGTCCTGTAATACCTTCTATACATGTATTCTAACAAGTCCTGTAATACCTTCTATACATGTATTCTAACAAGTCCTGTAATACCTTCTATACATGTATTCTAACAAGTTCTGTGATACCTTTTATACATGTATTCTAACAAGTTCTGTGATACCTTCTATACATGTATTCAAACAAGTTCTGTGATACCTTCTATACATGTATTCTAACAAGTCCTGTAATACCTTCTATACATGTATTCTAACAAGTTCTGTGATACCTTCTATACATGTATTCTAACAAGTTCTGTGATACCTTCTATACATGTATTCTAACAAGTTCTGTGATACCTTCTATACATGTATTCTAACAAGTTCTGTGATACCTTCTATATGTGTATTCTAACAAGTCCTGTGATACCTTCTATACATGTATTCTAACAAGTTCTGTGATACCTTCTATACATGTATTCTAACAAGTTCTGTGATACCTTCTATATGTGTATTCTAACAAGTCCTGTGATACCTTCTATACATGTATTCTAACAAGTTCTGTCATACCTTCTATACATGTATTCTAACAAGTCCTGTGATACCTTCTATACATGTATTCTAACAAGTTCTGTGATACCTTCTATACATGTATTCTAACAAGTTCTGTGATACCTTCTAAATGTGAATTCTAACAAGTTCTGTGATACCTTCTATACATGTATTCTAACAAGTTCTGTCATACCTTCTATACATGTATTCTAACAAGTCCTGTGATTCCTTCAATACATGCATTCTAACAAGTTCTGTCATACCTTCCATACATGTATTCTAACAAGTCCTGTGATTCCTTCTATACATGTATTCTAACAAGTTCTGTCATACCTTCTATACATGTATTCTAACAAGTCCTGTGATTCCTTCTATACATGCATTCTAACAAGTTCTGTCATACCTTCTATACATGTATTCTAACAAGTCCTGTGATACCTTCTATACATGTATTCTAACAAGTTCTGTGATACCTTCTATACATGTATTCTAACAAGTTCTGTGATACCTTCTATACATGTATTCTAACAAGTTCTGTAATACCTTCTATACATGTATTCTAACAAGTTCTGTGACACCTTTTATACATGTATTCTAACAAGTCCTGTAATACCTTCTATACCTGTATTCTAACAAGTCCTGTAATACCTTCTATACATGTGGTCTAACAAGTCCTGTAATACCTTCTATACATGTATTCTAACAAGTCATGTAATACCTTCTATACATGTATTCTAACAAGTCCTGTAATACCTTCTATACGTGTATTCTAACAAGTCCTGTAATACCTTCTATACATGTATTCTAACAAGTCCTGTAATACCTTCTATACGTGTATTCTAACAAGTCATGTAATACCTTCTATACATGTATTCTAACATGTCCTATGAAGCTTCCACATGTGGGGTGTTGTCATAAAGGACTGAAGATGGAAATATGGAATGCTTCAATATAACTCTATACCTTTAACAGTTCTCTGCATCTATACTCGCGACCCGGCATAGCATTTATTATATTTTGTATATTTGATATGTGCATTAAATAGTACAACCTGCGGCTGCCCTGCTGCCTTGCAGGTAAGCTCGGGAGAGTAAAAGGCTAAGGGAGGGTACTCCGAAGCAAAACAACCCCAGTGTCTTGTGGATGAGACTTTTTAGTCAAAGGCTAGCGGAGCTAACCGTAAACAGACCTACGGAAGGCAACAGAAAACCGCCGTCGTAATTTCTTTGTACAATCATGAATCGCTACAATAATAGAAAGAAAAAGAGTTCTTAAATGTTATGTAGAGCCAGTCTCAACATATGGATGTGAATCATGGACAATAGGACAACAGAAAAGAAAATCACTGGAGTCTGTACAAATGTGGTTTTACAGAAGAATGTTGATAATACCATGGACAGCTAAGAAGAGTAAGAAAAAAGTTCTGAAAGAGGCCAAAACAAAAAGAGAGCTAATTTCCAATATTAAGAAGAAACAATCTTCATTTTTTGACAATGTAATGAGAAGAGAACAATTGGAATATATTGTAACAACTTGGAAAATTGAGGGACGAATTGAGAAAAGACACCAGACAGCTTAAGAGAATGGCTTGGCAGTAGGTCAACAACAGAAACGATAAATAACTGTCGTGATCGAAAGTTGTGGAGATACATGATTACCTCCGCCAGCAGGCCCGGTACATGATGATTATGATGATATTTATATGTGTGCTTATTTCCATTTATAAGTACATACACACACCACGTGCTCGCACATCGACACGTGCACATCACTTGGAGAGCTTGGTCGACACGAGTCATCGACCGGTTGTTTGAGCTCAACGGGATCGAAGGATGTTTTTGTTTGTAAATCAGAGTAGGTGTGGAGGTGGGGTGGGGGCATAACGTATACCTTACGTGTTGACTACTGCATTGGAAATGCGGCGTATATTCCTCCTCTTCCTCCTCCTCCTCATCATCATCATTGAGTGCCGTCTCCGCATCGAAGGTTGACTACCATGGAGCGCCATTCCGCTATCTCTTGCTTTGATGATGCAGGTTGTCATAGGCTGACTTGTCCAACTTTTGATGTTGTGAGCTGTGAGTATTATCTTTGTTTATGATCATAGTTTTTGTCTTTTTTATATGTATCCAATTTTTGTGAGTTATTGAGTTATTTGCGAGTCATCATCATTACACTCCGAATATATCCAGTTGTGCTCAGATCCCCTCATCAGCAAGTGTCACAGTGTCCAGCGACTGACGACTCCAGTTCTGTGTTGGTTGATAAGTCTTCTTACACATATTTATTGCTTGTCATGTTTGTTTCATTAAGTAATTGGTGTAGATCTTTAGGATTTTCTTCACTCGTATGTATGTGTCATCTAGATGTATATCTTTTAGGCAGTCTATTATTTGTTTAAGGAGTATTTTATGAAAAGCTTTGGTGTAGTCTATGAAGCAAGCATATATTGGTTCAATACTTCAGTGTACTTTTCGATTCATGTCCTCATGCAGAATGCTCCTGCTTTTGTCTCACTGTTTTGCCTAAGTGTTGTTGTTCTAATTCCTTATTCATTTTATTCTTAATTCTTCCTTGTATAACTTTGTATGTTCCTGGAAGTAATTAATTTATTACACACCTTAAAAGGTGAAAGTGGACGTCAGGAACAAAGGCCGAGAGATGCAAGCGACTCATAGTTTGTGCCATCACAGAATAATACACATTTCCTGGTACCTGTTTAGTCATGCGAGTCAGACATACAGGGCAGACAGATAGGGCAGACAGACAGACAGACAGACAGACAGACAGACAGACAGACAGACATACAGACAGACAGGGCAGACAGACAGACAGACAGGGCAGACAGACAGACAGGGCAGACAGAATGACAGGGCAGACAGACAGACAGACTGACAGGGCAGACAGACAGACAGACAGACAGACAGACAGACAGACAGACAGACAGACAGACAGATAGATAGATAGATAGATAGATAGATAGATAGATAGATAGATAGATAGATAGATAGATAGATAGATAGATAGATAGATAGATAGATAGATAGATAGATAGATAGATAGATAGATAGATAGATAGATAGATAGATAGATAGATAGATAGATAGATAGATAGATAGATAGATAGATAGATAGATACAGAGACATATAATTATATATATATATATATATATATATATATATATATATATATATATATATATATATATATATAAAAAGATAGAGAGTGTGAAATAAACAGTTTGGGAATGAGACAAAGAGAGATACAGATATGGGGAGAAAGAGATAGAGGGAGATGTGCAGAAAGAGAGATATAGATAGAAAGGGAGATAGACATAGATAGAGGAATAGAGTTGTATAGGTATAGATATACAGAGAGATAAAGACAGAGAGAGACACATACATAAAGATAGAGATTCAGAGAGTGACAAGGTGAGGATGAGAGACAGAAAGTAAGAAGAGAGAAAGTAAGAAGCTAAAGAGGAAATCGACGCGTGAAATATTCGCGGAAAACACCAATAAATTAATATGACCATATATAACATTGTAATAGTTATAGTGCAAAAATAAAGACAAGTGGAACAATGTTAAAATTGGTAAATGAATTTAAATATGTGGGATCTTTGTTAACCCAGGAAGGAAGACAGAATGGCTCAGGCAAAAGCAGCTTTCCAAAAAATGAGGAGTATACTATGCAATCCATTTTTGACAATAGAAACAAGAAAAAAATAGTTCTTAAATGTTATGTAGAGTCAGTCTTAACATATGGATGTGAATCAGGGACATAGGACAACAGTCAAGAAAATCACTGCAGTCTGTTGAAATGTGGTTTTACATAAGAATATTGAGAATACCATGGACAGCTAAGAAGAGTAATGAAAACGTTCTGAAAGTGGCCAAAGCAAAAAGAGAACTAATTTCCCATTGTAACAACTGGGAAAATTGAGGAGCGAAAAAATAGAGGGAAGCAAAGAGAAAAGATACCGAACAGCTTAAGAGAATGGCTTGGCAATAGGTCAACAACAGAAATGATTAATAACTATCGCGATCGAAAGTTGTGGAGAGACATGATCACCTACGCCAGCAGGCTCGGTACTTGATGATGATGAGGATGATATATAACATTATATTCTCAGAACATGTGTCCTCCCCACCGCCACCTTACTTCCACGATGTCATGGGGCGAAATCAGTTGGTGATGACGTGCCTTTCTTCACCGGCAAAGCGGAGATAAACGTGTCACATTTAGATGGAGGTAAGGGTTCTTGAAATGGCTGATAACAAGATTCTTGAGTCAAATAGGAGGTGACTACACCTCGCTTTGGAGTGTCTAGTTTTGTTTGGCTTCTTGGGATCTCAGAGCTGAGGTAGCTGTGAGAAATGCTGGCATCGTCGTAGTTTTCTTAAGTGATCTAGTTTTATAATAGAGTAAGTGATTGCGCGTTAAGAAGATATAAGGGATCTGGAAACTGTACATGGACAGTAAAGTAAGTAAAGTACCCCCCGTCACGCCAAGTGGCGTATAGGGAAATATGGTGTTATATCCCTATATTTTACAGACCTTCAGCACATGATTTTTGGGGTAATGTGGTCGGTATTACGCCCGTGCTGCTTTTACTTTCCCAGAAAAAATCCGGTACCCATTTAAGGCTGGGTGAACCCGGAGCCGTCGGTTGGGATCGAACCCTACCCCTTGTCCGTAGTAGTCCAGTTCACTAACCACTGAGCTATCGCGGCTCCTACTAATTTTTAGGGAATTAGTAAAACCCAGGTGTCCTCGCCAGGATTACGAACCCCGGCTGTTGCCGTGGTAAGCCAACCGCCTATCGATTGCGCTAACCGGACACCCTGTACATGGACAGTGGGTAAGTAAAAAAGTAAAGTACCCCCGTCACGCCAAGTGGCGTTTAAGGAAATATGGTGTTAGTGACCCTATATTTTACAGACCTTCAGCACATGATTTTTGGGGTAATGTGGTCGGTATTACGCCCGTGCTGCTTTACTTTCCCAGAAAAAAAATCCGGTACCCATTTAAGTCTGGGTGAACCCGGAAGCCGTCGGTTGGGATCGAACCCTACTCCATGTCCTTTGTAGTCCAGTTCACTAACCACTGAGCTATCGCGGCTCCCTCATGGACAGTGGGTAGTATGTGAAAATACTTGATTTATGTATATAGGGGATTGGAGTAAAGGCATCAAGATGCTTAGAGATGCGAAACAGATGTATAGCTAATGATATATATTTATATAGGGGATTACTGTGGTTTAGACAGATTATATTCTTTGGGGCGTGCTAAAAGACACAGCAGCCTAATAAAAGTAATTTTTGGAAGGGAGAATACAAGGAGACCGAGACTAACATCAAAAGATGGACATGTCAGCCTATGACGACAGCCTACACTATCAAAACTAAGAGATGGGCGGAAGGGCGCTCTATGATAGTCAACGTTCGACGCGGAGACGGCACACAATGATGACGACTGCTGTATAGTTGTGGTATATTAGTCTTATGACGTCAAGATCTAAGCTTCTCTTTCACTAATTTAATGCACTACATTTAGAAGTAGAGCTCCGTTACAGCACGTGACGTACATGAAACATGATGACTGGCCATACTTTTTATAGAACTTCGCGCATTAATTTTGGGGGTAATGTGGTCTGTGTTAGGCCGGTTTGTATTATTTAGTTGGTCGTGTACTCTAATGTTTGCTTCTCGTGGCAAGGCGTTGTGTCGAGGAGTTCGGGTTCAATCCTGATTCGGGCTGTCTATTGTTCTCTGCTTTTTCTTTTCTGTTGTTGATTATTTGTCATCTTTTTCCAAGTGTTGCAAGCATACCTCTCCCACTGAAATGATACGACATTACACTCGTACCGCTTTACTTTTCCATTTAAAAAATCCGGTACCAATTTACGGCGAACCTAGGGTCGATCAGGATTCCTTAGCAGTCCAGCTGACTAACCACTGAGCTATCTATAGCTTTCTCATCCCCCTTCTCCCCCCCCCCAATCCACTACAGTAAAACGGAAATATAACTAGGTAAAGTTGGAAAGCGAAATACACCCACAAAAGTGCACTGGCCCACTCACATATTTATGTTGTGAAGTTAAAACATTTACCGTCCACACGCTAATGCATGTTATCTGTTGTTGACCTTTTATTGTGAAGGAATAAAAGGCTCTATACATGGGTGGGTACATTACAGGCTGTCTCTGTGAATTATATCAGACACAGTTGCTTGTGTCAACCTGAAAGTGGCATTTAAGGTCCGATACTTTAAAATTTGCTGTTTATCCTTTTTTTTTTCTTCTTTTCGGTGAAGATGTTTTCAGTGTGCAACGTGTCTGCACGATCACAGTGAAACCTTATAGGAGTAGTAACAGCTTGAGATAGGGCACAAAAATGTGTATTTTCTAGGTTAATTCTTGAGTACGTTTGAAGATTAACTAACTGCTTATGGAAATAAACATTTCCTGCCCTGTAACAGTTTATTAGAGGGTACTGGGTGCACTTCAGGAAACATGGCTGAAAGCTGTCAGCGAACCATAGCTGACAGCTTGCGCCAGAATCGGTGAACCAGAACTATGCAAACTCTAATCCACCTCTGCGTGGTGCCACTAGTAACATACTAACCAGTCTTGTCTTGCCCAAGTGAATAGGAATCGAGAGGAAAGTCAATCGAGTACTCAAAAATGTGATGCAGAAGTCGGATGTGTTGGGGCCGAAAATAACAAATGTCGCAGTTCTACACGACCTTGTAAGGACGGATTACCAAGACGTCTATGTATTTAGTCATCAGGCACGCGTAATTATAAGTAGTAAGTAAAGAGCCCCCGTCACGCCAAGTGGCGTATAGGGAATATGGTGTTAGTGCATAAAAATTTTTACAGACCTTCAGAACATAATGTTTGGGCTAATGTGGTCGGTATTACGCCCGTGCCGCTTTACTTTCCCAGAAAAAAATCCGGTACCCATTCAAGGCTGGGTGAACCCGGAAGCCGTCGTTTGGGATCGAACCCTGCCACTTGTCCTTTTTAGTCCAGTTCACTAACCACTGAGCTATCGCGGCTCCCTAAACGTAAGTGTGCAGCGATATATTAATTTGATCTTTTCTGATATAAACTAGTTAATTTTTACAGACTCCAGTGATTTTCTTGTCTGTTATCCTATTGGCCATGATTCACATCCATATGTTAAGACTGGTTGTACATAAAATGTAAGAACTCTTTTTCCTGTTTCTATTTGTCAGATATGGATTGTGTACAGTATCTTCCTCATTATTTTTTTTTAGAAAAGGGCTTTTGCCTGAACCAATCTGCATCTCACATCTGTGTGTGTGTGTATGTGTATATATATATATATATATATATATATATATATATATAGTGTATATATATACATTTACATATATATATATATATATACATATCTACATATATCTATCTATATATATATATACATTTACTTTACTGTTTACTTTAGTGCCTGCAATCGGCATTCAAATTCACCTGATTATCTATCTATCTGCTAGTTCCAGTCTGTATCTTCTGTATCTATCTGTTTGCAGTATACGTTAATGTCTGCCAGCTTGTGTGTTTTTTTTCTTCTGTTTATCATTCTACTTGTTTGTCTGTAAACTGTCTGTCTTTCCTGACGGTATACCCGAGTATATCAATATATCTATGTGTTATAGGAAATAAACATACAGGAAAAAACCCCTACCTCCCCCCCAAAAAAAAAAATGTCCAAAATACTCTCATAGCTCCCCAAATTTCGAACACACACACAAACACACAGATGATCAAATCTTCACGTCTCACCCACTTCACCCACACACATCCCCGACCCCATGCAATCACAGACAAACCCACAGCTACCTATTTCATCTGCCCCCCAAAAAACAATTTCTGGAAGCCGAAAGAGGAGAAAATGCACTCGACAGGCGCTCGAAAAAATGCGATTACGACCTGGGAACTTCTCGCGATGTAATTGTTTTGTGTTGTGGGTTCTGCGACTTAATTAAATAGGGTTAGGAGTGCACTGATAAGTAAGTTGGTTCCATGGGTGTGTGTCTGGATGTATTTGTGTGTGTATGTGTTGTCTGTAACCATTAATAATATATTTGGATCTAGATGTTTGTGTAAATATATGTTCACTTGAGTAAATGCGTGTGCATTATATATTACATATCATCATCATCATCATCATCAAGTACCGTTCCTAGTGACGTAGGTGATCATGTCTCTTCACAACTTTCGATCACGACAGTTATTTATCATTTCTGTTCTTGACCTTATGTCAAACAATTCTCTTGAACTGTCTGGTATCTCTTGTCAATGATTGCCTAGATCTCTTTTGTCCCCCAACTTTCCCAGTTGTCACAATATACTCAAGCTGTTCCCCTCTAATTATATGGTCAAAAAATTATAATTGTTTCTTCCTAATATTGGACATTAGCTCTCTTTTTGCTTTAGCCTCTTTCAGAACGTTTTCATTACTCTTCTTAGCTGTCCATGGTATTCTCAACATTCTTCTGTAAAACCACATTTCTACAGCCTCCAGTGATTTTCTTGTCTGGTGTCCTATTGTCCATGATTCACATCCATATGTTAAGACAAGCTCGAAGAGCTCTCAAATGCTATAATAGCATTTAAGAACTCTTTTTCTTGTTTCTATTGTTAAAAAATCGATTGCACAGTACCTTCCTCATTTTATGGAAAGCTGATTTTGCCTGAGCCGAACTGCATCTCAACCCTGTTGTACCTCTACCTTCTGAGGCTAACATTGCTCCCAGACATTTAAATTCATTTACCTGTTTTAATAACTTCTGTATATAAGAAGCATTTAGTGGTCAAAGAAATGTGTTCTTACAGAAGAATTTTGTGAGCACTAGGAACAGCTTAAAAGAATAATGAGGCCATTCTAAAAGAGACCAAAACACAACAAAATGTTAACTTTGAACATCAAAAATAGAAATTGATCATTTAGTGGCCAATGTCATGAGAAAGGAACAACTTGTGGGAACTGGAAAAATAACAGGAAGAAGAGGGGAATACAGTAAAAAATATTGAAGATACTTTAAGAGAATGTTTTACTAGGAAATCAACAACATAATTGATGAACGATTATAGTATATAAAACTGTGGAAACACATGATCACCTACGCCAGCTTGTACGGTACTTGATGATAATAGTTTGTAATCTCTTATATGTTTTTAGTTTGAAAAAAGAAAAAAATAAAGAAATATCGATTCATGAACAATCATGTAATACACATTTGTTATCAAATAAATCGATATTCCATATTATCACGTCATATATTAGTGTAGGTGGTGGTGGTGTGTGTGTGTGTGTGTGTGTGTTTTGTGTTCGTGTGTGTGAAGATAAAAAAAAAGAAGATAATTATTTTTTTTTAAATCGTTAACATGAGTTTTAAAGGTAAGACAAACATGGCACTAGCGAAACAAAAAAACAAAACAAAAACGAAAGGTTTAACTCTAAATAACAAAACAATACAATTAAAACTACATATCTGACTCCGTGTTCAGACTAGGAGGGAGGACATAAAGTAGACACATAACATAGTCAATGCCTAAAGCGCCAAAACCCAAACAAGAAAGTATCGAAAATTAGGGAACTTTGAAACTAAGATTACGTACAAACATTGCGCATGACCTCGAAGCGTTTATTAACGAAGAATTTAGCTGAAAGGGCTCTAGATGATGGTGAAAATGAAATTTTGGAAATCGCCATGTCCGAATCTAAAGAAGAGATTTTGAAGTGAAAAAAAGAAATTCAATTTAAGGGCGACAACCAAAAAGATTGGCAGTCTAAGATTGAGGTGTCGAGATTGGGGAGTGATTGTGGAGGATATAAAGGAAAAAAATGGGGTGGGGTGGGGTGGGGGTGTGGTGATGCGGGTGGCAGTAAGGGGTATATGCTTGGGACATACCGGATGGATAGAAGATTAAAGGTGGAAATGTAGTTAAAAGGTATATTAGTTATGATTTTAAGTGTTTTCAAGCGTGTGAGTGTGTTGGTGTGGGAAAACACAGGAGAGACGAGAGAGAGAGAGAGAGAGAGAGAGAGAGAGATAGAGAGAGGCAAGAATTACATTTCAAAGAATGGGGGAAAAAATAAACGAAGAGCTTTAAATAAAGTGAAATATTAGAAATGTTAAAAAGAGGCAGATAATGAAAAATGAAGAAAGAAAGAAGAAGGAGACGAAGAAGATGAGGAGGAGAAGGAGAGGTGGTGAAAAAGAAGTTGATGATGATGAAGAAGAAGGAGAAGAAGACCATGAAGACGACTAAGTAAAATGAGAAAAAGAAAAAATAGAAAGAGTGAGTGGCGGATAAAGGAAAATAGGACAGACAAGCAGCGGAAAGGAGAAAAATATATAGCTATGTAGTTAGTGAAAAGGTATGCAGGTTAAATATAGAAGGAGAGATAGAGAGAGAAATAACACAAGCAGTACGAATGTAGAGACAGTTCCAATCTTAGCCCCTCAAACTGGACCAAATGAGCAGAGCTGACAGTAATGGCTGAATTCTCGTCCACGTGACCCGGAACTTCTCGACGTGGCCGATGACTTCTAATGACATCATCAATAGTCGTGCCTGTGACATCATGAAGAGACCTTAATGACATCATGAAAGCACGTAAACGCCAAAGAAACGCTCTGGCAAATCGACGTTAATGACTTCCAAACCTCGAGGACATGTCGAGTCGAGAGTTCCGAGAATTTCAAGTTGGGAAGAATTTTACAAAGATCTCTTACTTTCTTTTTTTTTATTATTATTATATTTTTTTTTTGTTTCTAGTCTTAATCAGGTCTGTGGAGTCGGAGCCCTGGAGTCGGAAACAATTTTGGGTGGAGCCGGGGAGTAGAAGAAACGAAAATAAGTTCTCGAGTCGGAGAGAGGAGTAAAAAAAAAACCTGAAGGCTGATGCATAAGAAGGAACTGTACAAAAATGGAGAGGTGAGCGTCATGACGTAGGGGAAAGGAAATGTTGATGAGGCGGAGTGATAGGGCGGCGTGAGGAGGCTGAGAGATGATGCGGAGTGATGGGTCAAAGTGATGATGCAGAGTGAGGAGGCGAAGTGATAAGGCTGAGAGATGGCGCAGAGTGGTGATGCGGAGTGTGGAGGCAAAGTGAGTAGGCGAAGTGATAAGGCTGATAGATTGCTCAGAGTGGTGAGGCGGAGTGAGGAGGCAAAGTGATAAGGCTGAGAGATGGCGCAGAGTGGTGATGCGGAGTGAGGAGGCGAAGTTGTAAGGTTGAGAGATGGCGCAGGGTGAAGAAGCGACGTGAGGAGGCGAAGTGATACGGCTGAGAGATGGCGCAGAGTGGTGATGCAGAGTGAGGAGGCATAGTGATAAGGCTGAGAGATGACACCGAGTGGTAATGCGGAGTGAGGAGGCAAAGTGTGGAGTCGAAGAGGTGACACAGAGTGGTGATGCGGAGTGAGGAGGCGAAGTTATAAGGCTGAGAGGTGACACAGAGTGGTGATGGGGAGTGAGGAGGCGAAGTGATAAGGCTGAGAGATGGCGCAGAACGATAATGCACAGGCAGTACAGTATAAAAGAATAATGAAATATGAATGTAAAGACTTCATCAGTGTGGATCGAACAGAAGTGTAATACTTAATATCCTATTCGCTGGTTTGTGTTTAAAAATTATGAAGTATCACGGATCTGTATATGTAAATAAGAGTACAACAGGTCTAACGTGAATAATTTAAGCTCACTTATTTGAAGCGGTGACAACTGGGAAAGGTGAGAGACGAAGAGATAGAGGAAAGCAACGAGAAGACATACCAGACATTAAGAGAATGGCTTGGCAGAAGGTCAACAAGAGAAATGAAAAATGACTATCGAGATCGAAAGTTGTGGAGAGACATGATCACCTACGCCAGCAAGCATGGTACTTCATGATGATGGTGATATGAAGCAGTGTAAGTAAATTATGTGATAAAAGATATGTCGCCATCTTCAGCTAAAACAAAGCAGATTAGCTTCGCGTGTATAATATTTATTAAATATCTCATTATGAAATAATTTAGGAAGATCTATTTAAAGTAATCTTAACGTTGCATAAACGAATTACTTTAAACGTGTTTATACGAAACAGTCTAAATTAGTTTGTATTAAGTAAATAGTCCAAATCTGTGTAAATAAAGTGGAGTAAAAGTAAAGATATGAAAGTCTAAATTGGTTTCTAATGAACAATTTCGAAATCTTGCTTCCTAGTTTTCACCAGGGGCATGATAGATGCGCTGTGTCGCTAGTTTTTACGCCAATACCGCTAAATCTGCGCCTTTTGATACATCAGTCTTCGGTAAGGGTAGATTTGCTTTATTAATTTTTGCCGGGGCAGCGGCTGTTTCTGGTCTACCCTTTTCGACTTTTAACAGCCATGTGTTCTTTAACTTACGCAGGTCGTACGGAGTCTCCTGCACTGTGCCGTTATCCGAGAAGGCTAAGCATTGGATTTCTCTATCTATAGTCCAGGGGTGGGTAATGCCACGAAGGATTTGAATTTTAAAAAAATTGATAATAGAACCTGCGGCTTTCTTGTCCTGAGGACAACGTTTCACCTCTAGAGCACTGAGTACCCTAATTTAGAAATTAAGATTTAACTTCGATAACTTTTTTTTTATTTTTTAAGAATAATTTTGTCCATTAAATAAAGTATTTTAAAAAAGTAAAGAGCCCCCGTCACGCCAAGTTACATATAAAGAACATGGTGTTAGTGACCATATATTTTACAAAGACCTTCGGCACATGATTTTTGGGGTAATGCGGTCGGTATTACGCTCGTGCCGCTTTACTTTCCCAGAAAAAAATCTGGTACCCATTTAAGGCTGGGTGAACCCGTAAACCGTCGGATGGGATCAGACCCTACTCCTTGTCCTTAGTAGTCCAGTTCACTAACCACTGAGCTATCGCGGCTCGCCATTAAATAAGTTAAGCCGATATTTATGTAGAGAAATAAAAATATAGATAAAAATAGATATGGGGGGAAAAATAAAAAAGAAACCCGTCTGGTTAAAGCTTCACATAACAAGTGGACAATACAAACCAGGACGACGTTTCGGCTCCATAAGCCTTCAGCGGGAACAAACATACAACACACATACAAATATGTATTTAAAATAAAATAACAAAATATAATAATTTCGAACTAGAAAAAGAAATAAAAGGACAATAAAAAAAATAAAAAGTCTTCCCTGTATATTCTGATATGTCAGGAAGGAAAAAGAATGTTAGTGTGCACTTTACGATCTCTATAAAGCTGTCTAAAGTTGTCTACATATAAATTTGATACTTCATACCGATGTGTTTGTGTAATCTATATGTTTAAACTATTCGGTTATCTTTTACCGCGTTACTTCCGTTCTTTACTGAAATGTGAGAGCTCGGGCTCAATCTCGGTCGATTGTTACTGTTCCTAAAGGCACTTCCCAACAATTAACGTTTGATAGGTGATGTTACAGTTCTCTTCTTACATTGAAGTGTTAATAATCGCAGACTATCGATATATTTATTACCACATTCTAACGTAGCCACAGCCTATTTGGGGGGTGAGAGCGTTGACTGTGTAGCTCGTAATAAAAATACGTGTCGAGTGTAGTCGCCGTGTACAGTACAGTTTATACAACTGCCAAATATAAGTCCACATGAAGTTCAAAGAAGCGATTTAATGATAACGAAAAACGGAAGAGAGGAAAACTGAAAATAAAACAAAATAACTATGAAAATGGAAAATGGAAACAAAGGAATAACTGGGGGCAATCAATATCATTGAGTGTCGTCTCCACATCGAAGGTTGGCTACCATGGAGCACCATTCCACTCTGTCTCCTGCTTTGATGGTGCAGATTGACATAGATAACTTGTCCATCTTTTGATATTACTCGTCCATGTTAGCCTTGGTCTGCCTCTGCCTCTTTACCTTGTATTTTCCCCTCCAAGATTACTTTTATTAGACTGTTGTGTCTTTTAACATGCCCCAAAAAGTTCATTTAACTTGTTCTAATTGTGTTTAGTAGTTCTCCTTTTATTATTAGTTGTTTTAAAACTTCATCGTTTGTTTTCTTTTCTTTCCATCCAATTCTACCTATTCTTCTATAAATCCGCATTTCAAAGGCTTCAATATCCTCTGTTCTATTTTCTTGTCTAATGCCCATGTTTCTGCACCATACAGGAATATTGAGAAGATGTAACATTTTGCTATTCTTAGTTTTAGCCCTGGTGTTAATTGTTTTGATGTTAGTCTATTTTTCATGACATTAAAATTACTTTTTGCCATTCCTATTTTTTTGTTTATCTCAGTTGTACATTTTCCATCACTGGTTATAGTATGTCCCAGGTAATTGTAGTTGTAACTGTGGGAACAAGTTTTAAAAGAGATAACTTAGAAAGAATGATACAAATGTAATGGAAAAGCCAGGAATATTTGTTTACAAATTATGAAAGTGAAAGAAAAAAGCCAGGGCTAATTGTTAAAGAGTTATGAAAGAGAAATGGAAGAATTCAGGAATAAATATTAACAAATTATGAAAATGGAAGAAAAAAAGGCAGGAATAATTGTTACAGAATTATGAAAATGAAAGGAAGAAAGCAGGAGTAATTGTTACAGAATTATGAAAATGAAAGGAAGAAGGAAGGAGTAATTGTTACAGAATTATGAAAATGAAAGGAAGAAGGCAGAAACAATCCTTATAGAATTATACAAATAAAAGGAAGAAATGAAAGGAATAACTAAACAAGAGAGGTAAAATTGGGAAAAAGAAAAGATGGAATAGCCAGAAAAGAATGATGAAAACGAAAGGAAGAAAGAAGGAAGCGTCTCGATAGAGGAGAATCTTCAGAGCTCAAATTGAAAAGTGCGGAAGAGAGCTCACGAACCTCTCAGATTAACTTGAGAGCGAAGGAAAAGGAAAGCTGGGCTGCCAATCTTGCTCGCTAATGGGTTGCATTTAATAACGGAAGGAATATAACTGGAAGCTGAGAAGGAAAGAAAAAAAAACAGGGAGGGGTGAAATGAAAATATAAATGAAGGGAGCGGGGAATAGAGTAAAGTGAAATTAAAGATTCGATTAGGATAAAGATTTGGTATAGCGAGGTGGGGAAAAAAGAAACGGAAAAAAAAATTTCTTTTTTTTTTAAAATTTAGGAAGAAAACGCAGGAGACGAAAGAAACTAAAAATGGTGAGTAGGGAGTTGGATAAGGTTTCTATGTGAGTCGGCAGAATGATAATTCAAAGAAGAGTAGACGGTGTAGAAGAGGAGTGCACTACGTACAATAATGAAGAATGCAACGGGTGCAAGAACGGGCAATAAAAAAAACAGAAGGGAATTGTAAAGAATAAAAAAAAAAATACTCAATAAAGGAAGGGTCATCTTAGGCACTATGTACTTGTTATCCGCCACTGACAACACAAAGAGTAGAGGTAAGGATTTAAATAATCACAGTAGTAAAACAAATAACAATAGGGCTAAAACTAAGAATAGCAAAATGTTATATCTTCTCAATAGTCCTGTGTGGTGCAGAAATATGGACAGTAGACAAGAAAACAAAACAGAAAATTGAAGCCTTTAAAATGTGGATTTATAGAAAAGTAAGAAGAATTGGATGGAAAGGTAAGAAAAAAAATTATGGTCTTAAAACAACTAAAGATAAATAAATAGAAGTACTAAACAAAATTCAAAGAAAATAAATGAGATTTTTGGGGAATGTTAAAATACACAGCACCCAACTAAAAGTAATCTTGGAAGGGAAAATACAAGGTAAGAGACCAAGACTAACATGGACGGAGTAGCATAAAAAAAATGGACAAGTCAGCATAAGACAACCTGTACCATCAGAACAAGAGACTGAACGGATTGGCGCTCCATGCAAGCCAACCTTTGATGCGGAGACGGCAAACAATGATGATGATGATGAAAACAGAGGCGTGTCATGTAGCAATTGTGGGAAGTGTGTTATAAACACGGTACCAATTTACAGCAGTTAAGTGAGAGGAGGCCAGTGACTTTCATTTACATGCTATATATATATATATATATATATATATATATATATATATGTGCATAAATTTGTTTACTGTTTATTAATTGAGAGCAGGCTGTTGTTGATCTTAGACAGCATCAGCCAAAAACCTTATGTCAATTTGAATGTGATAATATTACTTTGCCGCGGAATTAATATGCAGGCTGCAACGCTCATATCGTACTATCCCAACCACTCGATTTCTTCCCGGAGAGTTCTGAAAGAAGGACAAAGACCCTACATTCGAAATGAAGTGGAAACAGATCTGAAAGAAAGGCATCTACCAGAATTAGAGAGAAATAGACACGAGAAAACACGGACATGGAGAAGTTGAGACATTGACTCACCAATTGTTGACCTGGAGTATTGTAAGTCCGGTGTCCTGAGCAAGCTGTTTCTTCTGCTCTTCTGATGGGTAAGGATGCTGGAAGAAAAACAGTTTTACAAAATGTATCAGAAACTAGTATGCATTTGTTAACTGTTAGTCTACAACGTAAAGTATTGCGCCGTACGCTATCCGGGAGATCGTTGTCTTAATATGGCCCTTTTCGTCTTGTCAGACGGTCTAGTGGAAGCAATTGTGTATTTTTTTTTTTTTTTTTTTTTTTTTTTTTTGTCGAACAGCTTCTCTCGTGGCTAATCCTACCAATGTTTGACAAACACACACGGCTACAAAATGAACAAGTCATGCCCACTGATCCACATGGTTTTCCAACCTTTTTCATGAGTCTTTTCTCTTCTAAGTTTTGCCTTAATACAGTGTCAAATGATGTTATACCGTTCTTTATACATGCTCTCCATGATGTGTGATCACTTGCCAGATGTTCCCAGTCATATTCATATATTGAGAAGTCATTATAGATGATTTACAGATATCTAGTATTTGCTTGGGAGATGCGTTTTTCTTCCATTCGCTGGGCATGCCCCAGCCATCTTAGTCTTCGACATCTGTGCATCGACATGATTGTTGGGGTCTTAGCTCGTTGCAGGACAGTTAAGTTGGTTATTTTTATCCTACCATTTGATTGATATTCATTATTCTGCGGAGATATCGCATGTGGAAGACAATTAGTTGTTTTTCCTGTTTTGAGTATGTTGCCCAGGCTTCATATCAATATGCTACACACACAAGTTTGATATATAAGTTGTCTTAATAGGAAAAATACAAATATGCAATGTATTCTCGAGTTGTATTCTTAATTTTAATGCCATGAAAAATATACTAACAACAAAACAAATATCAGCAGGGCTGAAACTAAGAATGGCAAAATGTTACATCTTCTCAATATTCCTGTATGGTGCAGAAACATGGGCATTAGACAAGAAAACAGAACAGAAAATTGAAGCCTTTGAACTGTGGATTTATAGAAGAATGGGTAGAATTGGATGGAAAATAAAGATAACAAACGATGAAGTTTTAAAACAACTGAAAATAAAAAGAGAACTACTAAATACAATTAAGACAAGACAAATGACATTTTTTGGCCATGTTAAAAGACACAACAGCTTACTAAAAGTAATATTGGAAGGAAAAATACAAGGTAATAGAGGCAGAGGCAGACCAAGACTAACATGGACGAGTAACATCAAAAGATGGACACGTCAATCTATGACAGCCTGCACCATCAAAGCAAGAAACAGAGTAGAATGGCGATCCATGGTAGCCAACCTTCGTTGCGGAGAAGACACTCGATGATGATGATGATTCTTAATGCAGAATGTGTTCAGAACATGTTCATTACTCTTCTTAACTGTCCATTGTATTCTCAACATTCTTCTGTAAAACGACATTTCTACAGCCTCCAGCTACTTTCCTGTTTGTTGTCCTAGTGTCCATGATTTACATCCATATGTTAATACTAGCTATACATAACATTTACGAACTCCTTTTCTTGTTTCTATTGTCAAAAGTTGAATTGCACAGTATCTTCCTCATGTTTTGGAAAGCTGCTTTTGCCTGAGCCATTCTGCATCTCACCTGTGTTGTACATCTACCATCTGATGTTAACAAATATATATTTATATATATTTACGTGCACAGTAATATACTTTCTCAAGTACTTCATAACTATTGTAACGGTAGCTCTTCTACTCTATTTGTTTAGTTGTCTTCTATGTTACATGGCAGAGAGAGCAAATATACAAAATGCTAGCGTGTGTTGTTTAATATTTTGCTATCGACGTTTACACTTTAATAATAACAATCATAATAGTAATAATAATAGTAATAATTATCGTAATAGCTATAATAACAGTAATATTAATGGTAATAAAAATTTAATTACAATAATAAACCTTCTAGGTAATGAAATGTAATTATTTTGAAGATCGATACAACTCATATTTCAGTCACTACGGCTCATATTTCATTCGTTGTAGTTCGTATTTCTACCCATGGAACTCATATTTCAGATGTTGCCTTACAACATTTCTAAGCGATGCCCATTTACTTATATTTTATTTACAAAATCAGAATCAGTAAATGCATTGAAAGCTACAACGATGCATATAGTAATATTGTGTATTGAAAAACAAAAAATGTAAGGGAGAAAATGTTATAAAGGGGGGACTGATTGGTCTACAGACAAGACACCGGCCTTGAGACAGAAAGGTTGTGGGTTCAAATCCCGGTTCATTGGGATTGTTATTTATGATTTCTCTCTGCGGCAACCACCCCTGGTCTCAGCAGCGAGGCCCGGCTTGAAACGTCAATTACTCATCAACGGGAAAAATGTGAGTAGCTCTGAAGTAGGAGTTATCTGCCTGTGCGACGAGGGACCCCTGTGCACACGGCTGCCAGGGAAAAATGGATTAACACGCAAAATTCAGTTCCTGGTCTCTAGAGACTTCGTCAGAGGTAAAAGCTGGCGAACGAAACAAATGTATACATATCATGTACAAACAGGTTACATAAAAGGCTAGAAAGAACCAGAGTGTGAAAACAATACCAACAAATATTTTATAATTAAAAATGAATACCAGAGAGCTGAACAGACGGACACTGAAATAGGCCAATAATAATCATCATCATGTGTTATATCGCTTGAGATTGCGATCATGTACTTCTACAATTATCTTTCCTCAGTGCATGGCAACAAATCTGGTGTTGACTGTTTACCCTGCCAAGAAATCGAGCTATCTAGCTTCTTCTATCATTGTCGTCCAGGATATCTCTTGCCCTACATTTTTCCAGGTGTACCTAATCATTTCAATTTTCCTCTTCTCAGGACGTGTCCGAAAATGTCGATTTTTTGTTTTCTTTCCGATCTTCTTTAATAGCTCTCTTTCTGTGTATGTTTCCCTTAGAATTTCTTCGTTGGCCTTTTACCTGTATAGGAGACTCTGAACATTTTTCAGAGAAACCTCATTTATCAATCAAATCGTCGACAAAGATTTGTTACACATTAAGGGGATTAAATCACTTACAGGGACATCATCGTGTATGTCTATGTTATGATGGTTGTGATGGATTTGAAAGTTCCCTGGACAGCTATAAAGACCAATGAGGAAATTCTCAAAGAGGCCATCACGAAAGGGAACTCCCAAAAAAACATCAGAAAGAAACAATCAACATTTTTTTTTGCACATCATGAGAAGAGGAAAATTTGAATACTTGGTTACAACTAGCAAAATACAGGGAAAGAGAAATCGCGGACGACAAAGAGAGAAAATACTAGATAGCTTGCAGTCATGGCATTGAAAACAGTCAACAGAAGACCTGATACGATGCACGATGGATAGAAGATTGTGGAGGGACATGATCACATACGTCAACCGGTATGGCACATGATGATAATGGATTTTAATAATAGCGATTTTATTTGTGAACGCCAGCAATAGTTTTATTTAAATAGCATCGTTCTGTCAACACAGTTAGTTGGTAAGAGAAGAAGCAAAAGACAATAAGGAATGATGACGAAATTGTAGAAATAACAAGGAAGAACATTTGTTGGGAATAGGTTAGAAAATAGCAAGAAAAAGTTATAAAAGAGAACAGTTGTCCGTATACTATAACCATATGATTCAGGAAAGCAGAGAGAGAAAACAAATTACCAACACAGTAGTTTGCTTGCTTGCGTTCGCCCGATGACTAAAGGAGTACACCTCTTCATCATCCGCCCTTACAAAGACGTTAAGTGGGTGTGTCTGCGTTGTTTTGTGGTTTGCAGTATAACTGTTATGTTTACGCCGTTCGACCCGACACATCCGACTTCAGAAAGATATTTTTGAGTATCAAGTTGTCTATCATTTTCGATCCATGCCTGCTTGACCAGACTAGACAGGTTAGTCTGTTACTGGAGGGACTACGGAGAGGTGGAGAAGCGTCTGGATGGTTCTGGTTCACCGATCCTGGCGCATGCCATCATCTGTGGACCGCTGACAACTTCCAGCTCTGCTTGCTGTGAGGCGCGCCTTCGCCTCAGTATAAAATATCCCATTAGAGTAGTTTGATAGGAAATTAACAACAGAACTGATAAACAACTGTGGAGATAGAAAGTTGTGGAGTGACTTGATCACCTACACCAGCAAGTAAGGTACTTAAATAATGGAAGATGACTCAAACAATACAGAAATCCAATGCACTGGTTCGTTTAGCTGTGTCTATTGTCAATGTAATGGATAGCTAAAAAAAAAAAAAAACCAATGAAGAAATTCTCAAAGAGGCCTATACAAAAAAGGGAACTCCATAAAACATCAGAAATAAACAATCAACATTTTTTGGCAACATAATAAAAAGAGGAAAGTTTGAATACTTGGTTACACCTGGCAAAATAAATGGAAAGAGAGATCGCGAACGACAAAGAGATAAAATACTGGATAGCTTGGTGTCATGGCATGGAAAACAGTCAAACAACATAAATGATACGATGCACTGTAGATAGAAGATTGTGGAAGGGCATGATCGCCTACGCCAACCGGTATGGCACATGATGATGATGATTGTTAATACAGAAACTACTATAACCGGACAATGTCTTATCAGCAAGAGATATGAATGTTCATTGTGTGTAAACATCAGGCCAGGTAAACGACAGCGTTGCATCGACGAGCTATGCTTAGTATTCTCACTTGCACGATGTCGAATGCAAAGGTTGTGTTCAATTTAACATATCGGGGTAAATAACTCGCGAAAACTGATATTATTATAACAATAAACAATATAACAGCAGCCACACAGATTACAGCAGTATTTTGATTTTTTTTTTTTTAAACCGGGCTAACACCCATCGGTAAATTAGTTTAAATTATGAAATAAATCTCTTAACTAAAATCCGATGCACTTGTTACAGTGTACCGTTTCCCTATACACGAGATCATAACGTAAAGATGATCACACTGGCTTGGAGATGAATAATGTATCTGGCATATAAAAATTGAAAGTAGATGCCGAAATGACAAACAGGCAAACGCTCACTTACCTAATTTAAATAATTTTATCAGTGTTTCTATAGTGGTTAATGTTTCCTTTGTGGCTATTTCCGTTTAAAGTTTTTAAATACAGCTATCAATATAAGCAAACGATTCATGATTTATTTATGGTTGCTATGTTTAGTAATATATTGGTAAGGTTATATATTATTATTAAAATACGTTATCAAAATGTGTGTTTACATAATCAGGCCCTTGTAAATTGATTTTAACTTAGTTTATTTCAATCATGGAGGGGTAGTTCTTATTGGTGAAGTTAAGTGGGCTGGGATGCGATGTGTCGCTAGGTTACGGCAAAGCTGCGATATCTGCGCCTTTAGGCTCGGAACATCCGTCTTCAGGGTGGGTAGATTTGCTGAACAATTGTTGCTGGTGCAGCAGTCACTTTTAGGTCCATTCTTTTCGACTTTTCACTGTGAGGATTCAATTATGTGCGCAAGTGGACACGGGATGAACTGTTTGTTGCCGTTGTAAGAGAGGGCTAGATATCGAATATTACAACGTAGAGACAGGGGAAGGGCTAGACATCGAATATTACAACCTAGAGACAGGGGAAGGGCTAGACATCGAATCTCACAACCTAGAGACAGGGGAAGGGCTAGACATCGAATCTCACAACCTAGAGACAGGGGAAGGGCTAAACATTGAATATTACAACGTAGAGACATGGGAAGGGCTAGACATCGAATCTCACAACCTAGAGACAGGGGAAGGGCTAGACATCGAATCTCACAACCTAGAGACAGGGGAAGGGCTAGACATTGAATATTACAAAGTAGAGACAGGGTAAGGGCTAGACATTGAATCTCACAACCTAAAGACAGGGGAAGGGCTAGACATCGAATCTCACAACCTAAAGACAGGGGAAGGGCTAGACATCGAATCTCACAACCTAAAGACAGGGGAAGGGCTAGACATCGAATCTCACAACCTAGAGACAGGGGAAGGGCTAGACATTGAATATTACAAAGTAGAGACAGGGTAAGGGCTAGACATTGAATCTCACAACCTAAAGACAGGGGAAGGGCTAGACATCGAATCTCACAACCTAGAGACAGGGGAAGGGCTAGACATCGAATCTCACAACCTAAAGACAGGGGAAGGGCTAGACATCGAATCTCACAACCTAAAGACAGGGGAAGGGCTAGACATCGAATCTCACAACCTAAAGACAGGGGAGGGCTAGACATCGAATCTCACAACCTAGAGACAGGGGAAGGGCTAGACATCGAATCTCACAACCTAGAGACAGGGGAAGGGCTAGACATCGAATCTCATAACTTAGAGAAAGTGGAGGGCTAGACATCGAATCTCACAACCTAGAGACAGGTTAGGGTAGTCCTTGGTAGGAGTTTAAATCTCATGTACATGGTAATGTGTTCCCACTCGATGTGTCTTAGGAGTTCAATCAAACATTTGAAAATGGGTATAGATCTCTCTATTTCAGAAAAAAAAGATAGGGCGCTCTGGTGTAATTCTGAACACTTCAGTTAATTAACCTACACTTTTCTTTTTTCTTTCAATTGTCATAAGTTAACCATAAAATCAACGTTATATTGTCAGGCCGTGATAGGACTAACTGAACTACAAAGACATGGGGTAGGGTTCGATCCCAACCGACGGCTTCCGGTTCACCCAGTCTTAAATGGGTACTGGATTTTGTTCTTGGAATGTAAAGCGGCACGGGCGTAATACCGACCACATTACCCCAAAAATCATGTGCCGAAGGTCTGTAAAATTTATGGGCACTAACACCATATTTCCCTATACGCCTCTTGGCGTGATGGGACTCTTTACTTCCTTTCTTTTCTTCATTATCGCCACATAATATCTTAAACGGACTCTTCACCAAACTGACAATGGGAACTATCAGTATATGATACCATGTACTAACAAGAATTGACAACAAAAAGCATGCTATAGGATTGCCTCCAGCACACAGACAAGCCCACGCCCACCACCATGGAAAAGAAACTATTTGGTTCACTCGAATCAGACAGCAACTTTCACAAGAGAATCCGAAATCCTAGTCTGGGCTAGCTACGGTCGCAGCAGAAAAAAAGATGAAGAAGAAGAGGAAGTAGAAGAAGCAAAATGAGAAGAAGAAGAAGAAGAAAGTAGTAGTAGAAGAAGTAGAAGAAGAAGTAGAAGAAGAAAAAAGAAGAAGAAGAGAAAGAAGAAAGTAGTAGTCGAAGAAGTAGAAGAAGTAGAAGAAGAAGTAGAAGAGGAAACAGAAGAAGAAGAAGAAGAAGTAGAAGAAGAAAGAGAAGAAGAAGAAGAAAGTAGTAGTAGAAGAAGTAGAAGAATAAGAAGAAGAAGTAGAAGAGAAAAAGAAGAAAATGAAGAAAGAAGTAGAAGAAGCAAAAGAAGAAAATGAAGAAAAAGTAGAAGAAGAAAAAGAAGAAAATGAAGAAGAAGTAGAAGAAGAAAAAGAGGAAGAAGAAGAAAAAGAAAGTAGTAGTAGAAGAAGTAGAAGAAGTAGAAAAAGAAGTAGAAGAAGAAAAAGAAGAAGAATAAGTAGCAGAAGAAAAAAAGAAGAGGAAGAAGAAAGTAGTAGAAGAAGAAGAAGAAGAAGAAAGTAGTAGAAGAAGAAGTAGAAGAAGAAGAAGAGAAGAAGAAGAAGTAGAAGAAAAAGAAGAGAAGTAGAAGTAGAAGAAGAAGAAGAAAAGAAGAAGAAGAAGAAAGTAGTAGAAGAGGAAGAAGAAGTAGAAGAAAAAAGAAGAAGTAGAAGAAGAAGAAGAAGAAGAAGTAGAAGTAAAAGAAGAAGAAGTAGAAGAAGAAGAAGAAGAAGAAGAAGAAGAAGTAGAAGAAACTGGATCCTTTTAAGGGCCGCTGTAATATTGATTAACAATTCTTGTCTTAACTTACATACTACCCAGTTCAAAATCCATCAAATTGAAAAGAAAATAGTCATCTTAATATAGTTACATTTGTGAAAAACATACAAATTATACTGACCACAAACCAATCCCTTTTTCTCCCGGATATATGTAATTGTGAATGCCTAGCCTTACAGGAAGCGGACAAATAAGATATAGGTACCTAGTTTAATTTGAGTAGGTAGACGAACTTATAAAAGCTTAAAATCTACATGAGCATGATATAGACAACCTCATGTCAATAAGAGAGAGCTTTACTGTAAGCAGTAAAATGTACAACAATAACGGTACCCACTTTTCTGAAAGAACCGAAATTACACTCGACAATGCTATAGTCTATTCATCGTGGTGCTATCTTCGTGACCAGGTTTTTAGCTCGAAAATCTCTTGTAAAAACTGCACGAGTACACTGAAGATAGTCATATATAGTAACCAAGAATGAAAACAAGATCGTCGTTTTACCAAAAGAAATAAAAAAAAAGGACCTAGTCCTGTATAGTTTGAAAATCCTTGCACAAAAGGACACAAATCACTACATCTGACACTGGATAGCTCTGAAGTGACAAACGACACTTGTGGGGACTGCGGACTTCCCTAGCAGATGAGAAGTCTGATTATGCGGGTTGGCGTGAGACAGGTTTTGACAAGCAGGGCGGGAATGCCTGGATATCTATTCTCTAAATATGACCCATAATTGCAAACCATTTCGAAAAAAACCCCGCTAGACGCCTCCAAGTTTAGAACAATTTTCGGGAAAAGCTGCGAGAGTTACTGAACAAAAATGGACAATTTATCGACAAAATGGCACATTTTACGTATCAATCCGCCGAGGAAAAAATAAACAAAAATGGACTGCTTCCGGAGCAGAAACTCATTTTTGAGTAGGGGCACGCAGCGAGTGGTCTGAGCTATCATTGTAGGTATTTCCTGAACATTAGCCCAGCGATTTCCTTAAATACCGGCCAATGATGATTAGGTAAATGTCACAAACACGCTCGGGAAGTCTGTGACGGGGGTGGCAATTTTCGTTTCCTAGACAATCCAGATGAGAGTTGCAGCTCAGAACTAAAGGGAAGAATAACAGGAGTTGTAGTTAGAAACTAAAGGGAAGAATAGTTGAGATATGTAGTTAGAAACAAAAGGGAAGAATAACAGGAGTTGTAGTTATAAACTAAAAGGAAGAATATATGAGATATGTAGTTAGAAACTAAAGGGAAGAATAGATGAGATATGTAGTTAGAAACTAAAGGGAAGAATAACAGGAGTTGTAGTTAGAAACTAAAAGGAAGAATAGATGAGATATGTAGTTAGAAACTAAAGGGAAGAATAGATTATATATGTAGTTAGAAACTAAGGGGAAGAATATATGATATATGTAGTTAGAAACTAAAGGGAAAATAACAGAAGTTGTAGTTAGAAACTAAAGGAAGAATAATAGGAGTTATAGTTAGAAACTAAGGGAAGAATAACAGGAGTTATTGTTAAACGCTAAAGGGAAGAATAGATAAGTTATGTAGTTAGAAACTAAAGGGAAGAATAACAGGAGTTATAGTTAGAAACTAAAGGGAAGAATACTAGGAATTGTAGTTAGAAACTAAAGGGAAGAATAGATAAGATATGTAGTTAGAAACTAAAGGGAAAAATAACAGGAGTTATAGTTAAAAACTAAAGGGAAGAATACTAGGAATTGTAGTTAGAAACTAAAGGGAAGAATATTTGAGATGTGTAGTTAGAAACTAAAGGGAAGAATAGATGAGATATGTAGTTAGAAACTAAAGGGAAGAATAACAGGAGTTATTGTTAAAAGCTAAGGGAAGAATACAAGAGATGTGTAGTTAGAAACTAAAGGGAAGAATATTTGAGATGTGTAGTTAGAAACTAAAGGGAAGAATAGATGAGATATGTAGTTAGAAACTAAAGGGAAGAATAACAGGAGTTATTGTTAAAAGCTAAAGGGAAGAATAGATGAGATATGTAGTTAGAAACTAAAGGGAAGAATACATGAGATGTGTAGTTAGAAACTAAAGGGAAGAATACGTGTGATGTGTAGTTAGAAACTAAAGGGAAGAATAGATGAGATATATAGTTAGAAACTAAAGGGAAGAATATCAGGAGTTATAGTTAGAAACTAAAGGGAAGGATAACAGCAGTTGTAGTTAGAAACTAAAGGGAAGAATAACAGGAGTTATGGTTAGAAACTAAAGTGAAGAACAGGCGCGAACTGCAGCTCAGAACTAAAGGAAAAAATCGACCAGCGATTATTTAACTTAAGGAAAAATTAAAAGAATGTCACAAAAAGATGTTACTAGAAACCAGAAAGATAGTCTTTAGTGATACATAGAAAACATGCTACAACCACCAAATACATGTGTCATAATAAAGTAAACTGATAAACAGTATAGTGTAGTCAATGCGTGGGTTTAGCCGATCACTAAACATTCTATTCAATATGTGGGTTTAGCCGATCACTAAACATTCTATTTAATGTGTGGGCTTAGCCGATCACTAAACATTCTACTCAATGTGTGGGTTTAGTCGATCACTAAACATTCTATTCAATATGTGGGTTTAACCGATCACTAAACATTCTATGTTTAGCCGATCACTAAACATTCTATTTAATGTGTGGGCTTAGCCGATCACTAAATATTCTACTCAATGTGTGGGTTTATCCAATCACTAAATATTCTATTCAATATGTGGGCTTAGCCGATCACTAAACATTCTACTCAATGTGTGGGTTTATCCGATCACTAAACATTCTACTCAATGTGTGGATTTATCCGATCACTAAACATTCTATTTAATGTGTGGGTTTAATCGATCACTAAATATTCTACTCAATGTGTGGGTTTATCCGATCACTAAACATTCTATTTAATGTGTGAGTTTAATCGATCACTAAACATTATACTCAATGTGTGGGTTTATCCGATCACTAAACATTCTATTTAATGTGTGGGTTTAATCGATCACTAAACATTCTACTCAATGTGTGGGTTTATCCGAACACTAAACATTCTACTCAAATTGTAGGTTTATCCGATCACTAAACATTCTACTCAATGTGTGGGTTTATCCGATCACTAAACATTCTACTCAATGTGTAGGTTTAATCGTAAGCAAAATTATCAATAATCAAGCAACGTGCCTACGTGCATGTTCTTCACAACTTTCTATCTCTACTATTACTTTTCTGAAGTTCATCGACGCAAGATAGAACACTAGAACATTTAACAACGGCGGCTTTCTGCTGCCTACCGTTGGTTTATGTACGGTTGTCGTGTCTGTAAACGAATTTTTTGACTTAAAAAGAAAGTCGTTTCAGGATACATAACTTAAAATTGTCCGATTAGAATGACCTGATTCACATAAAACAGTTGATAATGTAATAATTCAACTTGGGATTAAAGTAACTGCATTTTATTTCTTTGAGCATTAAACATTATTTGGGAAAAAAAGGAAAATGAAAAAAAAAATATATGGCGGCATTAGTCAATGGTGTAAGTCACATACTTCACTTCGTCTCCGTTGAACACTATTCAGTTATGTATGTCAGGTGGCAATTTACAGTTATGCCGATTCAAACATTTTTGTACCCAGCCATATACCAAATACCTTTGGTTTGAGGAATCGTCGTTAAAGCCTCTTGAATACGCCAACGTTCTAGAATATAAGCCACGAATGGATTCAGAATTATGTTTCCTTACTAACACAATGTGTATTGTGTGAGAAATAGTATATACAGAACCCTGAAACTCGTCATCACGTCAGAATTTGTTAAGAAAGATATGAATATCTTCTATAGAACACTGATTCAAGCTATATTTGCATTGCAAAAATCAAACGCTGTCAACCTCAATTTGGCCAAGTAAACTTTCTATTATACCCTTACAATTTTAACTGTCTGCAAAACTGAATAAAAGTCTCAACGCATTAGGAAAACACAACTTGGCAACACCAGAGAATGTGGTTAGGCGGAATAACTTGGAGTGGATTGGAGCAAAGGCCCACCTTATTAACTGGTTTGTGGTGGAAGGTAGAAAAGGTCACCGCGCCGTTTAGCACACGAGAACATGATTACCCAATTTCTGGTGTATGACAGGCAACCGCCGTGCCATATATTTAACCACAATGGGGTACACTTCACTCAGCTACCACCCCAATCCCTAGGTAGCAATTTCTGGTTGAAAATTTGTAAAGAAGTAGTCCCAGAGACATAGTCCTTCACGAGTATGAATTTTAGCGGTGATTATTGCTTCAAAATGGCGGCTTTTCTGTAAGAATCTCTAATTAAAATTGAATACAATACATTTGATTCACGATTGATAATCACAATATTCGAAGCAATTTTACATGAATTTTTTCTTCCTTTCTTTCTTTTCCCTTGCGTTCACTCGACGACCACTCCACTTCATTATCGGCAAATAAAAGAGCGTTAAGTGGGCGTAGATTCGCTGTGTTGTAGTTTACAGCAAGCAGTTGATATTTGCGCCTTTCTGCCCAACACAGCCGATTTGAGCACAATATTTGTGGATACCGTGTTGCGTTCCTTCTTGGGTCCCAATTACCTGGGCCACATTCGTTGGTCGGTTTCCAGGTACACCGCTCGGAGTTAGAGCCAGATCTTGATCAGCTCTTGTTCTCTCTAATACTGATACAGCCAGTCAGCTATGAGTCCCAGACTAAAAACACTCATAAAGTAAGTAAGGTGCACCGTCATGCCAAGTGGCATATGAGGAATATGGTTTTAGTGCCCATGATTTTTGGGGTAATGTGGTCGGTATTACGTCCGGGCCGCTTTATTTTCCCAGAAAAAAAACCTGTACCCATTAAGGCTGGGTGTACCTAGAAGCCGTCGACTCTTGTCCTTTGTAGTCCAGTTTCCTAACCACTGAACTATCACGGCTCCTAAAAAATCACTCATGGTGTTTCATAATCATCTTGGCTTCCAAATGGTATGTCTTCTTCTTCTACTTCAGCTGCTGCTGCTACTGCTGCTGCTGTTGCTGCGTACATCCCTAGACGTCAATATTAAAAAGTTCGAATAAAGCGTTTGTCATTTCAATAGTGATGACTTGACCATGTACATGCCCCAGTATCTGATGGCTGCAAGAGCCTTCTCTGTTCATCATATTGTGGGCACCATTCCTGCAGATGTTCGGGAATACTCATTTTTTATCATCATCATGTGCCATACCGGTTGGCGTAGGTGATCATGTCCCTCCACAATCTTCTATCTACAGTGCATCGTATCAGTTCTGTTGTTGACTGTTTTCCATGCCATGACACCAAGCTATCCAGTATTTTCTCTCTTTGTCGTCCGCGATCTCTCTTTCCTTTTATTTTGCCAGTTGTAACAAAGTATTCCAACTTTCCTCTTCTCATGATGTGCCCGAAAATGTTGATTGCTTCTTTCTGATGTTTTTTAAGAGCTCCCTTTTTGTGTTGGCCTCTTTGAGAACTTCCCCATTTCTTATCCTCAGGGTGTTGAAAAGGCTGTACTTTAATCTGTTAGTTGTCTGTTCGGAGTCTAAGAATTGTTACTCGTTCTTTTTATTTTATTTTAACATTACGTAACTGATTAGACGAAAACTCGACGATTTTTTTATTTACTTGAAATCAATGACAGAAAAAAGACCAATTGCAGGAATTAAATTAGTTGCTGCTGTTATGTTATTTAAAACTATTTCTTACAGATTAAAGGCATTGCTTAAACAGTCAACGAAATCACAAGCTGACACAAAATGAGGAAACGGGTAAAGGCATGTCTTTAAGACTATGAAGGATTGTTCAGAAACACACTAAAGAGGACTGATCTTAAGATTTCACTTTTCCCTTGTCGCTAAAAATTAACAGAGATGAAGTGAATTAATGTAGGTAACAGAGATGAAGTGAATTAATGTAGGTAACAGAGATGAAGTGAATTAATGTTGGTAACAGAGATGAAGTGAATTAATGTAGGTAACAGAGATGAAGTGAATTAATGTAGGTAACAGAGATGAAGTAATTAATGTTGGTAACAGAGATGAAGTGGATTAATGTAGGTAACAGAGATGAAGTGAATTAATGTAGGTAACAGAGATGAAGTGAATTAATGTTGGTAACAGAGATGACGTTAATTAATGTAGGTAACTGAGATGAAGTGAATTAATGTAGGTAACAGAGATGACGTTAATTAATGTAGGTAACAGAGATGAAGTGAATTAATCTAGATAACAGAGATGAAGTGAATTAATGTAGGTAACAGAGATGACGTTAATTAATCTAGATAACAGAGATGACGTTAATTAATGTAGGTAACAGAGATGAAGTGAATTAATGTAGGTAACAGAGATGACGTTAATTAATATAGGTAACAGAGATTACGTTAATTAATGTAGGTAACAGAGATGAAGTGAATTAATGTAATTAACAGAGATGACGTTAATTAATATAGGTAATAGAGAAGTAGTAAAGTAAGTAAATTAATTTAGATAACAGAAAAGAAGTAAGGTGAGTTAATGCAACAGAGATGAATTGATGTAAATGAATTAATGTATTACTCAGTTCCTGACCTCTGAAATCTGGTGGGGAGGAAAGGTGGACGAAAATGGTTAAAGGTCTAATCAATAAGGACTGTAACAAAAGACCGCAATCTGTCTAACAAGTGTTTACGTGTTCTCCATTTTATTATCGGTCCTACAGTTTAATTTTACCTTCCACTAAAACGTAAGTAACCCCTGCAGTAAATGCCAAAAGCGGGATAATGCTCAAATGAATATTTTTTTAAATATACAGTTTCGTTAAATTGTTTTAACACGTTATCTCTTGTCGACAAAATGTATAACGGGCATGCGTTCTTAGCAACTGCGCATTAACGCATATTTATAGAATACAAACCCAACACTTTTTAATTTATTTAACCCTTCTCTGATGGGTTAATATTGCAGCTTGTCAAGAATAGATGATTATTTAGGAAAAATATCAGAGGGGATTATCTTCTAGGATTACATAATTTTCTTTAAAATTTGAGGTGAAGGTCAAAACTTTAGCTACGTTTTCTTTTTCTTTTTTCTTTTTTTTTTTGCTTTTGTTGAAGACGAGAGTGGTGTGAAAATAAAATATGCTACTTTGATTTTACTATTATTGTTAGTATTTTTGGTTAGTTGCGTTCGCCCGATGACTAAAGTATTCTAGAGTATCGTAGTAGACTAGAATACTCCCAAGGACGTAGTGGGCGTGTCTGCGTTGTGTTGTGGTTTGCAGTATAACTGTTACATTTGCGCCTTTCGGCCCAACACATCCGACTTCAGCACGACATTTTTGAGCACCGGGTTGTCTTCCCTCTTCGATCCCTGCGCGCTTAGCCAGACTAGACAGGTTAGTCTGTTACTGGAGGCACCACGGAGAGATGGAGCAGGGTCTGGATTGTTCTTGGTCACCGATCCTGGCACAAGCCATCAGCTGTGGGTCGCTGACAACTTCCAGCTCTAGTGCTGGTACGTTAGTATTGTTGACTCGTTAATGGTGTTAGACTTGTTTTGAAGTAGGAAGATAGCGAATGTTTGCGCCATAACTGTTATCATTTCATTTGCTAGGAGTATGAATAGGTTTCCTTTCTTGTCTTTTATTATTTGTTACTTAACCTTCCCCTGTTACTTAAAGTTCAAAGTTAGAGTGTCTAGTCGTATGGAAACCTGGAGATTTAACATAGTTTCTGTATTCAAACTGAAGGATGTCCTTGCCAGTTTAGCTATTTCCGGTTAATGGAAGGGAAGAGATTTCAGAGACAAAATTGTTCATGGTTTTAAATATCAATTTACATATTTATATTTATCTAACATATAACATATTATATATACATTTTTAGATAATTAAACTAATAGAATGCAACAAAACCATACCCCAGTATGTCCACTTTGTAATCACCCACAAGAAACTGTAGAGCATCACCTGTTTCAATGTCCTGAGCTCACTGACATCAGAACAACACTATTTCCCCAAAGACCCTCCAAATGGAATACTCTGTACGGAACAACAGCAGAACTTAAAAATACCTGCAGATACTACTACATGGCATTGGGCCGAAGGGCATCAGCTCAAAAGTCACTGGATCCATAACAACAACAACAACAACAACAACAGATAATTAAACATGGAATTAGATTTCACCAATACCAAGATGATACAAGACAGGTAATATGGTTTAATTAATGACGTTTACACTAATCAAATTGAGAGTGACGCACTGTGCGGCGAAACGTACACGACGAAACGTACGGAAAGAGTTAAAATCGTGAACAGACGGCATAATATACCGTTGCCAGGGTTAACGAAAAATGAACAATTCTTACCATCACCGAAATGATAAAATTTCAAATACAACCTCAGACACTCGTTTGGAGGCGAAGGCGCGCCTCACAGCAGAGCTGGAAGTTGTCAGCGACCCACAGCTGATGGCTTGCGCCAGGATCGGTGAACCAGAACCATCCAGACCCTGTTCCACGTCTCCGTGGTGCCTCCAGTAAAAGACTAACCTGTCTAGTCTGGCCAAGCGAGTAGGGATCGAAGAGGGAAGACAACCCGGTACTCAAAAATATCGTTCTGAAGTCAGATGTGTTGGGCCGAAAGGCGCCAATATCACGGTTATACTGCAAACCACAACACAACGTAGACACATCCACTTAACGTCCTTTTAAGGGCGGATGACGGAGAGGTTTACTCCTTTAGGGAATATGGTGTTAGTGACCATAAATTTTACCGACCTTCGGCACGTGATTTTTGGGGTAATGTGGTCGGTATTACGCTCGTACCGCTTCACTTTCCCAGAAAAAATTCCGTTACCCATTTAAGGCTGGGTGAACCCGGAAGCCGTCAGTTGAGATCGAACCCTACCCCTTGTCCTTTGTAGTCCAGTTCACTAACCACTGAGCTATCGCGGCTCCCTAGACATTTCTAGTACTGTAATAATATTCCAGTATTGAAATATAGAAGCAGAGGTCGAGCCACTACTAACACTACAACAACGTATAGAACAAATCATTAATTGTTATAAAGAAATACAAGAAATTGAAGTGAATTGGACACTGAATAAGACAGAGACAAATGACACAAAGAATCATAAATAAATAAATGTCACGAGAAATCCAAGTTCAAGGGCCGACAAAGAAAAATAAATGGACAGATGGAATATTAAAAATACTAGAAAACATAACAGGAGGTGCGAAAGAAGAGGTAAAGACTGCAAACTACGATCTCATGGGTGACACTGAAGGGCAAATGAAGAAGAAAGAAAGAAGAAAACGAAAAGTTATAAACTTTAAATTGTGAGTAGCAGACTAAAAACTTGGAAACTAGAAAAGTCACGGTCGCGAATCAAATCGGCTTCTCGTAAGGGCATAACATGCCGGAAATGCGTCATCTGCCACGAGGACGTCACGAGAAAATCAATGGACCCGGGTGAATTTAAATGGTCTCATTTAGACACATCCCCTAAATCCAAAAGGATCCTGATGCTGCCGCCGTCTTCTTCGATGGAGTCGGCCGTACTATCCCGACACTCAACATTCAGGTCTGGGCGTGTGCATGGCCCGTTGGAGAGGGGTGGGAAGGAAAACTGTGTTAAGAGAGACGAGAAAAGGAGATGATGGATGGGTGGATGGACGGAGAGCCAGGAACATATTCCTAAACCAAGGAAAAAAGCAGTTCCTGTTTTTTTTTTTTTTTTTTTTTTTTTTTTGGGGTCTCTTTTTTAACAAAAAAAAAGCCAAATTAACAGCCATCCTACAATCATCTTTTAATGAATTAAAAAATTCGTGTGGAAATCGAGTTCGTTTTTTAGATGTAAATTGCAATGTCTTAAAGCGGAGATCATCAGCTCTTCTCTTCGGGGGAAATCCTGTAGAAGAATGTGCACTAATGATGATAAGATAAGAGCTTGAAGCCAGATTCGGAAAATTAAACACAAATCTTCTTCATAATCGTACACCTTTAGACGTCAGTATTCACAAGAAAACAAAAAAATAATATGTAACATTTTCAGAAGTAAATTTCACAAATGGCTGGTCAGATGTTGTAGAATTTGATATATATCTACCTGCGTTTAAAGAGACACGTCCCAGCATGAAGTAGATAATGTTTAATGCGTCCTTATCTAGTCATTCCACCAACCTCAAATTTCCACAAGTAAATGAATATGTAAACAGTTTAACCAGCATCGATAGGAGAACGGGGAATATTCGCCCATAACCAACGGCACATTTTTGGGTGATTTGGTGGCTATAAATGTATGGCCGATCTTTCTTTCCTACCAAAATATCTGTTTGTTGGCCTCAGTAGCCAACCACCCGAAAACCACCCGACTGGGCTATCGACATCCTGACAACCCCTGTTCGATTCCCGCTGTAAGCAGTGTAGCCGTACTCGTGGTTGGGACACACAAATACCCCCGCGGTCGACTCACCCTCTGGCAGAAATGGGTACTGAGGTAGTAGTACTCTGGGAAGGTGAGGAATGCCGCCGAGCATTGTGAGTCTCGATGCTTGAAGCGACACTATCCAGAAGTCTCCGAACACTTCTAGATAGGCGACCGAGCACGTATGGGTGAAAACTCGCGTGTTAAGCCGCCGATTCAAGTCTCGTACTTGATCTTAACCCTTATCTGTGTGTACCCATTTTTAAAGGTTTGATGAAAGAATTAACTTTTCTGATCAGCAACAAAACGCGCTACTCAGCCAGTTAAAGCTCTTAAAGCAGAATCAGCTGAAATAAATAAGAAAACAACACAATCTACATCCGTTTGTTTATCACCCCTGCATCTCACTTGGCCGCTGATTTCCCACCTATTTTCAGAACGTCATTCATTTATTTTCTATTTCCCTATTCTTCTGTCCTTTACTTCTTGACAATCCCGTTGCTGCCAAGCTGGCATGCTTTCCCTCTCACCTTGGAAGTATTTGAGTTAAAGTACTCAACTGACTCTACAGCACCGATGATTTACTCTACTGACTTTATACACTTAATGAAATACACTACTCGATATACCACATTTATTTAAATACGCTACTGAATGTACATCTTTGGCGAAGTCTACCGCTCTATAGCCCCCATGAGGTAATCGACTACTCTACAGCCCTCATGAAGTGATCTAGTGACTATAGGCCTCATGAAGTAATCTACTACTCTACAGCCCTAATGAAGTAGTCTACTGACTATAGGCCTCATGAAGTAATCTACTACTCTACATCCCTCATGAAGTAATCTAGTGACTATAGGCCTCATGAAGTAATCTACTACTCTACAGCCCTAATGAAGTAATCTACTGACTATAGGTCTCATGAAGTAATCTACTACTCTACATCCCTCATGAAGTATTCTACTGACTATAGGCCTCATGAAGTAATCTACTACTCTACAGCCCTAATGAAGTAATCTACTGACTTTAGCTTTCATGAAGTAATCTACTACTCTACAACCCTAATGAAGTAATCTACTACTCGACAACCATCATGAAGTAATCTACTACTCTACAGCCATCATGGAGTAATCTACTACTCTACAGCCCTAATGAAGTAATCTACTACTCTACAGCCCTAATGAAGTAATCTACTGCTCTACAGCCATCATGAAGTAATCTACTACTCTACAGCCATCATGAAGTAATCTACTACTCTACAGCCCTAATGAAGTAATCTACTACTCTGCAGCCCTAATGAAGTAATCTACTACTCTACAGCCATCATGAAGTAATCTACTACTCTACAGCCCTAATGAAGTAATCTACTACTCTACAGCCCTAATGAAGTAATCTACTACTCGACATCCATCATGAAGTAATCTACTACTCTACAGCCCTAATGAAGCAATCTACTGACTTTAGCCTTCATGAAGTAATCTACTACTCTACAGCCCTCATGAAGTAATCTACTGACTATACATTCCTTGTGAAATACCCTGCTGCATCTATATAGCCCTGACTGAATATTCTAATTGGATTGATATTTCTCAAACGCAAATCGACTGGTCACCCTTTATGATCCTACTATACCAAGAAACATTTCCCCAGCTTTCAGTTAACTCTCATATCACCCTGAACACAGCATCATTTAACTCACTTATTCCGCTGTCACTATTTTTGAACACAATTCAAGACATCTGACCTTTGCAAGAGAAAGACACAATCTGAACAGTCGGAAAGAGAAACTAGTTCCCCATCATTGATATTAAAAGTGACATCCGCAAAGTCAACACTCATAGACGCCGTGGTCGTTTAATGTTATCTCGGCATTTCTAGCCACTTGTGGGTACCGTTTTATCAACTTGCTAAATTGATCTTCGTAATTTCCTATCCCTTTAAAAGCTTCGTCTAAAACAACCTCTGTTGTTTTACCGTTGAGTAGTTTTGTTTAGTTAGTGAGGTTAAGTCATGTTTTTTTTTTTTTCCTTTGTTTTATTTTTTTTTTTTAAAGAGAGTATTGGCCCGGGGTATTTTATTCTTCAGTGGCGTATCTAATGTGGGTTAGTTTGGGGTAACCGATATAAGCGCTGCAGAGATGAGCGTTTGTGAAGAAGTGTTTATATTTTTGGGTCTATGGTAACAGTTCACGTAATACATTATTTAAATAACAAAAGATGGTTATTTGATTGTCTGCCTAGTAATAAGGTAGGAGCCGCGATAGCTCAGTGGTTAGCGAACTGGACTACAAAGGACCAGAGGTAGGGTTCGATCCCAAACGACGGGACCGGTTCACCCAGCCATTAATGGGTACCGGATTTTTTTCTGGGAAAGTAAAGCGGCACGGGCGTAATACTGACCACATTACTCCAAAAATCATGTGCCGAAGGTCTGTAAAAGTTATAGTCACTAACACCATATTCCCTATACGCCACTTGACGTGACGGGGGTACTTTACCTTTTTTACTAGTAATCAGGTACTGTGAGCTGTTCGCTCGTTGGCAGACATATTTACAGAAGTTTGAACTGGGGTAATGTCACATGTAGATGTTGCTTATATAGATGGCTGTAGTTCGGGGGGGGGGGGGTTACATCTGGTCTTTCTTTCTTAAGACCACGTAAAATAGTTAAATTAGAGTTGTGATGAAGTCGATGGTCTCATCACGTCAAAATTAAAATTAAAAAAAAAAACATTTCCACACTAAAAGTGCTGCGTGAAGGCCTGGGTGATAGAGAGGCAAGACGTCGGTCTCTGGACAGGAAAGTCCCGAGTTCGATTCCTGCCATAAGCGATGGAAATGTTTCACTTCGAATCAGTGGCTTTCCTTGTGTTTTACCTCTCCCCCTATATCTGGGTACTGAGATCCGATGTTTAGCCCTCTCTGGGTAGTGATATCCGATGTATAGCCCTCTCTGGGTAGTGTGATCTGATGTCCATCGCTCTCTGGGTAGTGACATCCGATGTCTAGCTCTCGATGCGTAGTGAGATCCGATGCCTAGCTCTCTCTGGGAAGTGATATCCGATGTATAGCCCTCTCTAGTTAGTGAGATCCGATGTCCATCACCCTCTGGGTAGTGACATCCGATATCTAGCTCTCGCTGGGTAGTGAGATCCGATGCCTAGCTCTCTCTGGGAAGTGATATCCGATGTATAGCCCTCTCTAGTTAGTGAGATCCGATGTCCATCACCCTCTGGGTAGTGACATCCGATATCTAGCTCTCGCTGGGTAGTGAGATCCGATGCCTAGCTCTCTCTGGGTAGTGAGATTCGATATCCATCCCTCTCTGGGTAGCAATATCCGATCTCTAGCCGTCTCGGAAAACGACGAAAAGCAGGAGGTCCCATTTGCACAATTGCACGTTAAAGAATCCTTGCAGTCACATGTGGAACAGAGTAGGCCAAGAATGGTCATTGTCAGGGCTAACATTGTTTAGCAAATATATCCAGAAGACGCTAAAGGCGGATATATCTTCGCTGTGACATAAATTAGCGACACAGCGCGCTCCAACCGATTTAACGTGTGAACGCAAGGGTATTTCTTTATTAGTCACTGTGTGAAAGGCAGAAGAAATAGAGAAGAAAAAAAACCAGGTACAAACATTGTAGTAGTGACGTGTGTATTTAATCTCAATACTTCAGAGAGCCTTACATTTCCGTATGTAAGGAAGGTAAGAAGACATTGCAGGTTATGAATCTACATTCCCAGCTAACAGTTAACGCTATCTGGAGCATTATTTAACTTATAATCGTTATGATAGTTACGTTAGTATCATTATTACAGCACACCCGACTAATCCATAGGTGTTTCAATTTTCCCCTGGAAATGTTGAGAATCTCCGAGGAGAGCAGTGATCCACGTGAACGAACTCCGTAGCATGGTTTGGGATCCCTCGATATGGATAGAATTTTACTACTAATTTTGTTCAGGTTGCGGCTGTTTTTAGTTTACTTTTTACGATTTTTGAATGCCAATGGCCTTTTAACGTGCGCGAGTGCACACGAGACCTTCTGTTTTTTGTTGCTGTTACCCAAGAAGGTCCGACATCAGGTTTTATTACCCATAGACCAGAGGAGAGTCATAAAGAAACCACGGATTTTATTTTCTTTATTTTTGACATATATTCCCATTCGGGTATTAAACCGGCAACATCCTGTTCAGAATGCAAACGTTTTACCTCTAAACCACCGAATCGCCAGTTATAATCTTTACTTTCTACAAAAAGATACTGTATTTTACTGATACTGTATTTTACTGATACTGTATTTTACTGATACTGTATTTTACTGATACTGTATTTTAATCTTAAGATGCGCAAGTATGTAATGATCACTGTCATAAAAAAACATCCCTTATAGATTTCTTCGGTTTGCCAAATATGATATTAAAGACGTTTGGAGACAGCATGCTCTCCGTAAATTCGCAACAAGCCCATCTCACTAACTCATTTTCCTAATAAGATGGAGTTGTGTTTTGAAACTCGGCCAACTTAAAGCCAAAATATGCAATTAATAACCATCATAAGAAAAAAAAACTCTGGCGATGTTGGTTTCTCTGGCTTGCCAAATAGGATGTTAAAGTCGTTGAGAACCAGCATGGGGCTCTAAAGGAAGTAAATTCAATCTAACACATTACAAGCCAGAAACAATGGCCCGCGGTTTTAGAGAAAGACGAAATGAAGTCAAATGACTCCCAAATCAGGCCAGTTTGTGAGGAAAATTTGGTTACCAGCTAACACCACGCCTTAAAAGCTTTCCGTGGGTTTCGTTAAATATAGTTTGGAGATTCACAAGTAACCCTGGCCATCTTAGTTCATCATTCCAATACCAGTGGTCGCCCCTTGTGTCAGACAAATGGGTTAACTCCCGTAGCGAGAACTGTTTAAAAGTAAACCAGCAAAAAAAAAATTAAATGAGAACTAGCGAAGGTTTTAAAAAGAAAAAAAAATAGTTAAGGGAGGGGGAGAAATAGATAAAAGGGTAAGGAATAAATAAAATGGAAAGAAAAGAATTATTAAGCTAAAACAATGGTGCAGAAACAGGGTAAGAAAATTAGGAAATCAATCAAAGGAAAAAAAAGCATACACTCATCTATATCTCATATATATCTATATAGAAAGGTTTACAAGTATAAGCTAATCTTTATCATCAATGGCTCTCATTAGTATTGTATGTTATTTTTTCTTAGTGTAGATGCAATTGGCATCCAATATAACCAAGAAGACACATAATATGTGGTTATATTTAACAAAACAATAAAACTTATTAAAATTGTTACTTTTAATCTATAGCTGTTACCATATCTTGATACATTATCGCTGCATTCGTATCTTATTTTTTTTTAAATCTATAATCAAAACCATATCTCTTTATCTACATTTTGTATCTATAGCTGCAATAGTATCTTTACGGTCACTCACTGTAACTAAACATCTCAAAATGGTCTTTAATATTTAAAGATGTAACTGTACCGTTAAGCTGCAGGACTGTAATCATACAGTATCTTTACAAATATAATAAAGTAATAAAACCTGTTAAGACTCTAGCGGAGCCTGGAATGTTTAAAATCTTGATATTGTATATTGCCACAGTATTTCCAACTGTATCTCTGAATTGCAACTCATCGTTCTAAGTTTTTGTTCATTGCAGCTCCTTGTCATTTTATACAAATAAATAAATATATATATATATATATATATATATATAATCTATAATTAATTCGTAATAAATATTTATACAATTTTAATTCAATGCACGTCAAGGATATGCTAATCTCATCATCATCTGGTTGCATGTCCTTTGCAGAACGTTGCATTCACCACATCCCATCTGAAAGAATCTCCATTTCTAGTCTGATCTCCAACTTCTTCTATTGTCATGTTCAAGGTCTCCTTGATGCTGTTTTTTTGCCATTCTTTTAAGATTATTCCATGTCTTCCCCATCATCTTCATCTCTGCATCTATCTGTCGTCTCCAATAATTTCTTGGTCTTCCTCTTTGTTTTTTCCCCTGGGGATTCCAAAAAAGGGCCTGTTGTGTAATACTCTCAGTTGGCTTCCGTAGTGTGTGTCCTATCCAGATTGAGCAGTTTACTCACTGTTTGTTTTGTTTTTGGTTAAAAAGAAAACAGATGTAGATAGGTAGAGAGAGGGAGACAAAAAAAATAAGAAACGTTAGAACGTCCATTTTCATATAAATATGGAAGGCAGGGCAAGATGAGGTGTTGATACAGGAGAAAGTGGGATAGATGTGAGTGGGAAGATAGCAATATAGCTGAGGTGTGGTCATTATTGTAGATATAAGGAATGGCTGAACGTAAAGAACAATTTGAAAGGTTGACTTTAGTCAGGCAGCTTTACTGTGATGAACACCAAGGTTACTGTAAGAAGAAAAAGAAGGAGACGACGGAGTAAGGTGGATAAATAAGAAGAAGAAAAGAGGAGGAAGAAGAAGCGAAGAGGAGAAGAAGAACAAGAAGAGGAAGAGGAAGAAGAAGAACAAGAAGAGGAGGAAGAAGTACAAGAAGAGGAGGAAGAAGTACAAGAAGAAGGAAGAAGAGGAAGAATTGTGCTTTAAATACTATACATATTTTTTAAACTTATGTGTTACTGTGTTTAACTTCTATACATGTAATTTCTATAATTTGTTAAACGCTTTTGATTTGTATGAATTTCTGGAATGGTGAGAAAATATAACGGAATGAAATACATGTACAACAAAACGAATAACGAAAATATACCGTCAGAATCTGTAACAAAGACGGGAATGCAATAAAGAACAGTTGATCTGCTTGAGGGAACACAAAACAATAAAACTGTTGGAGATGTTGATGTGAATTAGGAAGTAAATAAGAGGGGGGTAAAAAAAAAACCCCGTAGTTTCAGAAGAACAACAACCACAACAAATCAATGTGCAAGTTCACCAATTGGGTTTAGAAAGCGTGGAAGTTGTGGTGAACAGGGGAGGCAAATGCGTGAATTACCTGCGAGCTGGAGTCGTATTGTCTGGGGAGTTACATTAATTGTTGGCGGGGTTGGCAGTAAGGCTGAGGTCCTGGTGTTTTTTTAAGTTCTGTCAGGGTTGGGTAGATTAATTCTCACTGTGGGGGATTATCATGGCAGGACCGATATTTGGAGGGGGGGGGGGGGGGGGGGGTGTGTAGTGGTGGTGGTGGTAGTCATAATTTTATGCCTGTATGTGTATAAATATATGTGTGTGTATGTATATAATTATGTACATGTATTTTTATTTTTCTATTTTGGAATAAGAGAACACACGTGTCTATGCATTGTATTTACTCACTTGGCCAGAGCGCATGCGCGTAGAGACAGGAAGAGGAAAAAGAAGACGAAGAACAAGAAGAGGAAGACCAAGAAGAGGACGAACAAGAACAAGAACAAGAGGAAGAATAAGAACAACAAGAAGACGAAGAACAAAAAAAGGAAGAGGAAGAGGAAGAGGAAGACCAAGAAGAGGATCAAGAAGAAGACGAAGAACAAGAAGCGGAAGAACAAAAAGAAGAAGAAGAAGATGAAGAAGAATAGGAATACGAGGAAGAAGAAGAAGACGAGGAAGATGTAGAGGAAGAAGAGGAGGAGGAAGAAGAAGAAGATGAGGAAGATGTAGAGGAAGAAGAAAATGTAGAGGAAGAAGAAAGAAGATGAGGAAAATGTAGAGGAAGAAGAAAGAAGATGAGGAAAATGTAGAGGAAGAAGAAGAAGAGGAAGAAGAAGAGGAAAAAGAAGATGAAGAAGAGGAAAAAAGAAAAGGAAGAAGAAGAGGAAGAAGAGGAAGAAGAAGAGGAAGAAGAAGAAGAAAAATAAAAGGAAGAAGAAGAGGAAGAAGAGGAAGAAGAAGAAGAGGAAGTAGAAGAAGAGGAAGAAGATGAAGAAGAAGAAAAAAAAAAGGTAGAAGAAGAGGAAGAAGAAGAAGAAGAGGAAGAAGAAGAAGAAGAAGAAGATGAAGAAGAAGAAGAGGAAGAAGAAGAAGAAGAGGAAGAAGAATAAAAAGAAGAGGAAGAAGAAGACGAAGAAGAGAAAAAGGAAGGAAGAAGAAGAGGAAGAAGAAGAAGAAGAAGAAGAAGAAGAAGAAGAAGAAGAAGAAGAAGAAGAAGAAGAAGAAGAAGAAAAAGAAGAGGAAGAAGAAGATGAAGAAGAAAAAAAAGGGAGAAGAAGAGGAAGAAGAATAAAAAGAACAAGAGGAAGTAGAAGAAGAAGAAGAGGAAGAAATTATCAGAGAGTAGATATAGAGAGAGAGTTATTGCAAAAAGGAGGAGATTAGAAGGGGGAGGTGAATAAAAGGAATAACTAAAAAGAAACAGATGCGAGAGTAGTACAATAAAGATAAGAATGAGTTTATGTGCATCATCTCTTCGTGTACATGTTGGTACAGAAATGGAAGAAAGAAGATTCGAGAAAGCTACGGAAAGAAGAGCAGTATAGGATTAAAGGACATATGAGAAACATCAGATGAAAGTTAAAAAGCAATGAAGAGAAAGAAGAGGATAATTAATAAATGGAAGATAAGATCGATGCAATGAGTAACGAAAGAAGGAACGGATAAAGACGTGAAAGAAAAGAACGAAAAGGAATCAATCTCCTCATGTGTCTATGATGGCGTACATGTTTGTATGTACAACATGTAATAGCTGACTACGTTTGTATGTACAACATGTAATAGCTGACTATGTTTGTGTGTACAACATGTAATAGCTGACTATGTTTGTATGTACAACATGTAATAGCTGACTATGTTTGTATGTACAACATGTAATAGCTGACTATGTTTGTATGTACAACATGTAATAGCTGACTATGTTTGTATGTACAACATGTAATAGCTGACTACGTTTGTATGTACAACATGTAATAGCTGACTTACCATGCATAGCACGTTAATCTTAAAAGCTTTCAAGAGAACACGATAAATGACCTATTACAAAAGAAAGACAACAACGCAAGAAACGAGTCTTAAGCGAGGGCTGTGGGAGACTCTTCCCCGTAACATTCAAGAAACATGATCTGTGCCCTATCCACTCGTGTTGTAGTACATTCCATTCAGTTGTTCCCGAGCACGGCGTGAGTGGCCCCGAGAAGAAACACTACTGCCAGATAACGTTTGGCATTTATTTGTGAAATCGCTGGAGCGACTGTGCTGATATGATAAGTACTTATTGTTTTTTCTCTGCCTGTACCAGGTACCTCTCTTGAGAGTTCCGACCACATCTTATTCTTGCGAGGTGTGAAACAACAGTGCAGGATGAAAACGTTCTTCAGCAGCCAAAGTCTGGTTTCAGGAAACTGCTCCAAGCAGGCTCCTTTCTACGACCAGTAATACTGCCGCCATAGAATATGAAAGGAAACAACAGATAATATGATTTGGCCACGTGACAATACAGAAAGATCAAAACACAACACAACGAGCCTTCAGCAAACGTTGCCACAATACCAAACCCAAGGGTCGACCACGAAAAAGATGCATGGATGGAATATTAGAAGCACTAGGAAACATAACATCAGCAGAGGCGAACAGAAGAGCAAAAGACCGCAACTTATATGAAAGACAAATGAGGAAGGAAAAAAGAAGAAGTAAAAGAAGAAGAAGTAGAGGAAGAAGAAGAAGTAACTATTTCTCAATACATACCACTAGCACAATCCTAGCTCCGTCAGTCACATAATAAATACACTCGACGCCGTCTCGTCTCCTCATTTGGAGCCAGAAACTCGCCAACATCATATTTTACTACTCACAGCCATATCGTTATCAGTCTTTAGAAGCTATAAACTCGCCAACAGTTGCCCCTTAATTTTTACCACTTTTGCTTTCCATTGGAGCAATACACTAGTCAATAGCGCCAGTTAATGTTACCATTTCTGCTTAAAGTTCCCATTGAAGCTATAAACTCGCCAACAGCAACTCTCAATTTTACCATTTTTGTTTAAAGTTCCCGTTGTATCTATAAACTCGCCAACAGCAACTCTCAATTTTACCATTTTTGTTTAAAGTTCCCGTTGTATCTATAAACTCGCCAACAGCAACTCTCAATTTTACCATTTTTGTTTAAAGTTCCCATTGTATCTATAAACTCGCCAACAGCAACTCTCAATTTTACCATTTTTCCTTTAAGTTCGCGCGCCCCTTAATTTCAGAATGCGGGATAACCCCATAACTCTACCCACCTTCTCTTAATAATAATCAAGTCAAAGACAGCACCACATCGTTTTCCACGCGCAATCATATCGTAATGTTGGTTGCACGCAAAAAAGTTAAATTAGTTTTAAAAATATAAGTGAACGAATAGCAAGTGAAGTTTTAAAAAAACACACACACAAAACCAGCGTGTAAAAGATTTGCAATCTAATTATAAAGAGAATGAGAAACAAACAAAGACACCATTTTGGGCAGTGAAATGGTCATATGATCAATGAAGTGTGGAAAAACTGAATCGGCCGATTTTATACAGCACGTAACATGATGATGGTGAAACTCTGTCATTTATAAAGTATTCATAAGAAGTGACACAGCACCAGATCTGCATATTTGGTATTTTACACTGGTAATCCATCGGCAGTTGCTTCGGGCTGTGCTACGAATTTTAACCTATCGGAAAACAGTTCCAGGCACTTAAATGTTTGCTCTGAACATTAATTATTTACAACAGCAGACGTGAAATGTGATCTCTGTTGCAGATCTAACTTCTAGCAACGACCCTCTGGCGAGAGAATAGCTCTCTCGATATTGCTCGGTCCACGCTAAAACCGGACTCTTTCGATAACTTGCAAACTCGCGGAGGTCGAGTCGAATCGTTGGCTTTTAGGAGACGGTGAAGTTGACAATTAGTAAAAGTATCGTCAAGTCTTGTACATAGGTGCGTCTGCGCGTGCGTGCGTGCGTGCGAGCGCACATTAGATTCAAGGGCAAATATTCGCTTTGTAGTAAAAAGTTTTTAAAAGTTAAATTTTAAAAAGTTAAATTTTTTTGGTCATGTTAAAAGACACAAGAGTCTAATAAAAGTAATTTTAGAAGGGAAAATACAATGTAAAAGAGGCAGGGGCAGACCAAGACTAACATGGACGAGTAACATCAAAAGATGGACAAGTCAGCCTATGACAATCTGCACCATCAAAGCAAGAGACAGAGTGGAATGGCGCTCCATGGTAGCCAACCTTCGATGCGGAGAGGGCACTCAATGATGATGATGATAATGATGATGATGATGAGTAAAAAGTATAAAACAACCTTGCGTCGGATTAATGAGGAGACATTTTATTTTTTAATTTACTCATTCAGTTATTTTTCTTTCTGTGTTTCCCCTCCCGCACCCCTCAAAACACATACGGTTGAGTTCAATGCCCTATTCAGTATCTTACTATTACTTCCACCCCCTCTTCTCTCTTTCTAGACTATTATAGCGTCTTGTTCCTTTCTCCAGAACGCTTTCTCTCTCTCTCGTCTCTCTCTCTCTCTCTCTCTCTCTCTCTCTCTCTCTAATATAATGTGTATATCTTTCTGGCAAATACACGTATCATCTATCCCTAGCATATACTTTCTCTCTCGTATATTCTCTTACTCTAATATATAACTCTGTTTCGTTTATTAATTCACTCTAATATTTCATCTCTGTCTCTATCCCACTCTATTGTTCCACTATACTTTCTCTCTCTATAGAATAAACTCTAAGATTAGACAGACAGACAGACAGACAGACAGACAGACAGACAGACAGACGGACGGACGGACGGACGGACGGACGGACGGACGGACGGACGGACGGACGGACGGACGGACGGACGGACGGACGGACGGACGGACGGACGGACGGACGGACAGACAGACAGACAGACAGACAGACAGACAGACAGACAGACAGACAGACAGACAGACAGACAGACAGACAGACAGACAGACAGACAGACAGACAGACAGACAGATAGATAGATAGATAGATAGATAGATAGATAGATAGATAGATAGATAGATAGATAGATAGATAGATAGATAGATAGATAGATAGATAGATAGATAGATAGATAGATAGATAGATAGATAGATAGATAGATAGATAGATGGATAGTAACGTCTCTTACTCTCTATCTCTACTTACACTATGTATCTTGTAGTGTATTATCTCTCTCTCTTTCTCTCTCTCTCTATATATATATATATATTTTTTTTTTCTCTCGGAGACTCCTTCTCTTACTATCTATTCTTATTCATTCTACACAACTTTCTACCCCTCATTCGTTTTCCTTTATTCCCTCTGTCTCGGATACTCTTCTTATTTCCTCAATACACTTCTCTTTCTCTCTCATTTCTCTTCACTCACTAACTCAGTCTCCCCTTTTCCTGTCTTCAACAACCTACTACTACATAAATGAATAGTCTTCATTATCACTTCTCCTTAAAGAACGTTAAGTGGACGCAGACGCGCTGTGTTGCAGTTTACAACAAAGAATATGAATTTTACGCTTTTCGGACCGACACATCTTGACTTCAGTATAGCATTTTCTAGCACCAGGTTTGCTTTCCCTCTCGATCCTTTACTCACTTCGCTAGCATGGCTAGTTTATTTCTCGTGGCACCGAAAAGAGGTAGAGTTGGATCTTGATAGTTCTCGTCCACCAATCCTGTTAAAATCGGTCAGCTTTGAGTCGCTGACTATTTTCGCCTTTTTAATGCAGGTTTGATCCCCACTACTTAGTGATCACACATACACACACACACACACTCACATACACATATTTACACAAATATTTTATGTTTTCCTCTCCTTTCTTGCTTTCTCCTTTCTTTTTTCTTTCTCCTTTCTTGCTATGTTCTTTCTTTCTTTATTTCTTGCTTGCTTTTTTTTCTTTCTTGCGTTCTCTATTCTTTCTTTCTCCTTTCTTGCTCTCTTCTCTCTTTCTTTCTTGCTTGCTTTTTTTCTTTCTTGCTTTCTCCATTCTTTCTTTTTCCTTTCTTGCTCTCTTCTTTCTTGCTCTCTTCTTTCTTGCTCTCTTCTTCCTTGCTTTTAGACTCTTCTTCCTTTTTATCACTATATTTTTATGACAAGCACTCTCATCTCTTATTTATATCTTCTTATTCTTTGCTCCCCCCTCTCTCTCTCTCTCTCTCATTTACATAAACTATCTCTCCCTCTTTATTTATATCTCTAAGACACTACACTCCACTCACTACCTTTCTATCGCACCACAAACGCACACTCACACATATACCCACATTCTATAAACATTTCTCCTCCCTCACAGCCTTTCGACCCGCCATATCCCACCCCACCCCTCACCTCTCCACCAGCTTGCCCCCTCTCATTCCTCTTCCGCTTTTTTTTTTTAAACTGTAAGTTGACGAAAGAACAATAACCCCCATCATCCAAACGCGCCTCTGTTGCCAGCCATGTATCATAACCTCCCTTTATTGTCGTTTTTATCTCCAAGTGTCGAAGGCTGGAATCATAACGCCTGGGAAACTCGACGCCATCTTGGCGTCACTGGATACCAGTCTGCCACTAGCTTTGGCCGCCTCGTCCTGGTGCCGTAGATTTGGCGGGATTCCTTGCCTCCATGATGTGTTGAGCAGACAAGAGGCGGGTAATTTTATTTTTTTTTCCTTTAAATTTTCTTTAGCATTCGATTGTATGCATATTAGTGAATATATGTGCCCAAATATGTGTATGTGTCAACAATCAATGTGAAGAGTTTGTCCATGAATGTATATTCAATAAATGCATGTCTATGAATAGAATGATATGTACGTAAGTGTATGGTTCAATGAACATACTGCATTTATCAATGTATGTGTCTATGAATTAAACCTGTTTATTTATGTATGATAATGTAAGAATATCTATATATGTAAATACAATTTTATGAGCATATATTTTAACAGACAGGCAGACTGACAGGCGAGTAGTAAGTAGGTAGGTAGATAGGTAGGTAGGTAAGTAGGTAGGTAGGTACTTGACTGGATGGATGGATGGATAGATAGATAGATAGATAGATAGATAGATAGATATAGATAGATAGATAGATAGATAGATAGATAGATAGATAGATAGATAGATAGATAGATAGATAGATAGATAGATAGATAGATAGATAGATAGATAGATAGATAGATAGATAGATAGATAGATAGATAGATAGATAGATAGATAGATAGATAGATAGATAGATAGATAGATGGATGGGATGGATGGGATGGATGGATGGATGGATGGATGGATGGATGGATGGATGGATGGATGGACGGAAGGATGGATGGATGGATAGATAGATAGATAGATAGATGGATGGATGGATGGATGGATGGATGGATGTTTGGATGGATGGATGGATGGATGGATGGACGGAAGGACAGGTAGACAGATATGGATGGATGGATGGATGGATGGATGGATGGATGGATGGATGGATGGATAGAGCCCGTCATTAGCGTGCTGATTATCGCGTTACCTTGATCATAAAATGATCATTGTTATGGAAAGCCCCGGTATCACTGCACACGAATTAAAATCCATAACTGCTCAACCGCCCGTGCCAGTGGAATCATAAACTGGTATTGCATCCAACTCCAACCTGACACTCTGCAGTAGATCCAGTATAAGTATAACTATGTACTTGACATACAAAATTGGCACATTACCCCAAAAATCATGTGCTGAAGGTCTGTAAAATGTATGGTCACTAGCACCATATTCCCTATACGCCACTTGGCGTGAAGGGGGCTCTTTACTTACTCTTTCTATGCAAAATTTGCAAGAAGGAGACCTCCTCTCTCCCTCTCTCAGCTTTAAGTATTCTAGCGGCGATACTAAAAAAAAAAAGCAGAAGAAAAGTGGTATGGTGACAGCTTTACGTGGTAATGGACGAAACAAAAGTCGACGTTTCGGCCAAGTAGGCCTTCATCTGGACGAACAACAAACACTAAAATTATATATAACGATATATAAACAACATATTACCACGTAAAGCTGTCACCATACCACTTTTCTTCTGCTTTTTTTTTTTTTTTAGTATCGCCATTATCATCAGCTTTACAGCAGCTTCGCATCTCTACGCATCTTGGTGCATCTTGATGCCTTTACCTCTCTTTAAGTATTCTAACCTCTAGACCACTCCGCCCCCCCCCCCCCCATGATTTACTCCAGAGTCGTTTTTCTTTCCTAGAAAAATCCAATATCCATCCCCCCAGGGTGACCCTAAAAGGAACGACGCATCGAGCACGACTTCTTGTCTTCGGCAGTCACTTCACTAACCACTTCTCTACCTCTAATATATATTACTATAGTTATTATTGTTATTATTATTATTTTTACGGTTTTACGCAGATGTGATCAAGACTTCTGATGATCAGAGAACCTTCTGATGCGACGCTCTCTGTAAGTAGGTTCCTATTATATATATATATATATATATATATATATATATATGTGTGTGTGTGTATGAATATCTGGAATATATTATAAGAAGTGGGAAAATTGAGAGACGATGAGATAGAGGACAGCAAAGAGGAAAGATACCAGACAGCTTAAGATAATGGCTTGGCAGAAGGTCAACAAGAGAAATGATAAATAACTGTCGAGATCGAAAGTTGTGGAGAGACATGATCACTTGGACAGCAGACATGGTACTTGATGATGATGATATCTATCTTTCGTTTGCCTGAAGTATTGTCTATTCTTGCAATATCGTTTCCTGTATAAATGTTACTGTCTTTTGTAATTACACATATATATATATATATATATATATATAGATCTATCTATCTATTGACCTTTCGAGCCGTAACCGGCCCATAGGGCGTAGACCAAGATACACCTTCTCCTATATGAATTTTTGTTCTAGCAGTTTTCTTTTAAAGATATTTTATCAAATCTCGCCATCTGTCTCTGTTCTGTGCAAGCAGTTCTATCTCATTGAGGGAGCCGATTCCTGCTGAATGTATGTGTTATGATGAAATGCATGAATATGTATACGTATTATTATATGCACACTTACTTGTAGTGCAAACATATATATTTCTGCTTACACCTGCATTACAACATACTCACTACCTCAACAACGTTATAGAAGACTAGTAGGGAAAAACATCTCCACAGACAGCAAACGGATATAATAAAAAAGAAATAAGAACAAAAATAAACCCACAGAAATCTCTGAGAAACCAGGTCTTGATATATGCTAAAAATTAAACATAAGTTACTCACATCCTTGTACACAGAAGTTACCTTACTGGTTGCTCCAAAAACAGCAGGAGTCAAGCAGGCTGCCGACGCCTGCATTCTATAACGTTATAGTTTTCTTAAGGGGTGGTAATAACTTACAGCTGTCAGGGAGATAACATTTTTTCTTCTTAACGCACGAACTAATTAAGTCTAGTTATTATCACGGTTTCCCGGCAAAGTATAATATTCTAAAAATGAGAACTTGTTAAAAGAAAATGGCGGATGACAGGCTCGTAAAATAAAATAAAAATTATTGAAGTAGAATTCTGGTTATGTTAATAATCACTATCATGTGCCATGAATGATAATGTAACGAAACATGTAAATGTATATATTAAAAGCTTTCTTGCTCTAGAGTGTAACTGTTAAATGTTTTTCTCTTGATGATGGCGCTAGACTATAACCCCTCATGTCCAGTCGTTAAAAAGACGTTAAATATGCGTAGTTGTGTCGTGTGTTAGTTTACAACAAAGGCGCTATGGGAGTGTTTTGAGCCCAGAGGTTTATTAAAATAACTTGTATATTTTTTAATGTCAACTTCTAGTTATTGAGTTATTAGCGGGTCATCATCATTGCACCCCGAACATGTCCATAGGTGCTCAAATACCCTTCTCAGCAAGTCTCGAAGCGTCCAGCGACTGACGACCCCAGTTCTGTGTTGGTTGATTAGTCTTCTTACACGTCCACAAAGTTTCTCGTTTCTGGCTGTGCCCATCTTAACTCCCATCTCTTTCATCCGAAGGAGTGACGTGGACTCATGGTTGTCGAAGTCCTGTGTCCTTCCAACTTCCCGGAGGGCATTGATGATGTCCGCCCGATACATTGGTGGACCGTGCGACTGAGTGAGTGCACGTGAGTCTAGGCCATCCACAGCTCGTCTACTTCTAGTGATATCATCTATCATAAGCTAAAAGCTACATCACTAACATGTATATTTAAAGAAAATAGGTACATGTACTAGTTACGTCTGCTGAGTTGGTGGCCGAATCAATAACTCGTCGTGTCAATACCAAGAGAACGCGATTTCGAATCTCGTTACGCTCAAAAGTTCTTTCTATCGAGGAAAAAGGGTTGGGGTGAAACACAAATTCATACTTAAATACCTCATGGCGAATTTACTCCAATTAGCTAAAGAGGGATGGAGATTACCACAAGAGAACCATCTGGTCAGCTACGATGAAGCCAAATCCATCATCAAAGGCCAGTATCATGACAAATGGAAACAAGAATATTCGAAGTACATGTATAACGAGAGGGACGGATACCTCCAACTATCAAAGAGGGATAAAGTCATCTTACTTCGCCTACGCACTGGCCACAATACAATGAGAAATCACATGTTCACCAAATTCAAAATAGGAACTAACAGCTAATGCCAATGTACACTGGATAACATGACAATAAAACATGTTCTACAGGATTGCCCCCAGTACACAGACCTGAGAAGAGCAATGTGGTCCACGCCCACCTCCCTGGAGGAGAAACTATACGGGGCAACCGAATCACTGAAACATACAGCTGCCTTTATGAGAGAGTCCGGAATCCTAGTCTGAATGAGCCATGATCGTAGAAGAAGAAGAATGTACTGCACAAGCGGCCTTTGTTCTCCTAGAAGTCCCCCCACCCCATCCTTCGCAAACCCCGGAAATGAGATAGAACCGTAAAGTTATTTATATCTAGTGACGTGTTCAAGAATATGGCTTGATGACGGTGGTACGTTTTTTTTTTTCCATGGCTATTGATATAGGAATCAACGACCTGGCCAGTACCACATCAAATCGCTTTAGATTCTCAGAAAAGAAACTGTCAGGTATGCTGCCTACTTTCAGAGACAGACTGACCCTCTGTACCGTCTCGATCATTTACAAAACTCGTTGCACATGAGAACTGAACGCGTACACCCCTCGTGAGTGGATAGGGGCACTAACAGCCGCTAGTAAGCCTATTAGTGTTGATAGATTCCTTAGATATACGATCATCAAGTATCACATAAGGTATCTACCCCCGTTTCCATGGATTTTGTCTGTTTTATAGCATTTTAACTGCAGGGTAATCTATAGTCTATTTTTATAATACTTCACAACCCAGATTTAACATGTAATAGAAACTGCATTCACGTTTGTCAGAAACGTATTACGTTGAGACTAGTTATTTTCCGCATTCCGAACGTAAATAGGAAAAATAATCAAAACTTGTCACAGACAAAATACCAACGAAACAAATGTCAGGATTATTGCAACTGAAAGGAACGGGTCTGAAAATGAGTGTCTATCGTCTTGCCCTATTATCTCTTCCAAGTCAATATCTGTTATTTGTAAAACTTCTTCATATAACCATTGAGGTCGCTAGTAACCGAAATATAGGGGCGAGACAGAATCTGAACTAGGCTTTCAACATGGGGAGCGAGAACATGGTTTTTTTCGTAAATCTGATGGTATCTATTCCGGGAGAAAAATGGCCTGTGCTAAATTGAATTGAAGCAGACCCCAAGCCGCTACTGCTGGAAATCCCAAACATTTCCTCTAAGAAGAAATAAAGAAAAAAAAAATGGAGGGGTGGGGAATCTCTGGCCTTTCGTCAGAAACAATATTACGGAGGTCGCCGGGATGCAAAGAAACGTCCAACGGTGTTTATTGGAAGCAGTTTTCTGAGGCACGATTTGGGCGCGTTATGGCTGCCAGTTCATTCAGAAGATGGCGGAAGAGTGTATTGGAAATTGCATCAGTGGTGATTACGGTTCTCAAGCTGACGTCCGGGCAAGAGTAACCTCTGCCAAACTAGTTTCCCCGAAAAAGCCGGCTAACTAGATTAGTCCTATTCCCAACGTCCAAATTGCTCCAATTTTCCCTGACCCTTTTGTCTGGCCCAGCGAAATGTTCAGAATCTAAAATGTATTTATTTTCAAATTACGATTAATAGAATGAATATAAAAAAGAGAAGTAAAAAGGGACAGATGAACACACAACAATCAGTTTGAGCCAGTCACTTTATGAACTACAGCGAGTCTGCAGTTAAATCCATTGCTTGGAATGGAGTTTTAGTTCAAATAATCCAGAGGCCATTATAAAGACAAAAATAAATGCCATGATTTGAAATGTGACAATGGAATTACTTCCTGGCAAGAGCCAGCTCCCACAGTCTCACCCATGACAGATCATGTCTGGCCCTGTACAATAGAATCATTCCGTAGATGTTTTACTATAGCATTATGTTTTACGAAAATAGGCCACACCAGTAGATCATATGTACAGTGGGTAGTTTCTGGATGGTTATGGTTCGCTGATCTTGGCGCAAACTATCAGCTATGAGTCGCTGACAGCTTCCAGCTCTGCTGCTGCCTTGCAACTTGCATCCGCTTTCCTCGCTTGTCTTGCTGTGTCTGGTTCCACCTCCTCGAAATGTCTGGCATGAGTAACCCTCGTGGTAGCATTGCTGTCTTCAGCATAGCTCTGGCGCTTATCTGATACACATGGCTCTTTACCACATCATGGCAGAGACACGTCAGAGAAAATATGTAAATATGATCTACAGCTATGGCTTTATTTCGTAAATCATAATGTTATAGTAAAACATCTGCTGAATAATTATATTGTACACCAATCTCTTCGTGGTACTTCTATAAACAGACTAACCTATCTAGTGTGGCCAAACGAGTAAGGACCGAAAAAGAATGTTGAAGGCATTCAAACTAGGAAATTTCCACAGACTATTAAAATATAATCAACAAAATGAGCACAGCCAGAAACGAGAAACTTACTGGACCTAGAGGACTTATCAACCAACATAGAACTGGAGTCATCAGTCGCTGGAGGGGATCTGAGCACTTAAGAACATGTTCAAAGTTCAGTGATGATGACCTAAATAATTCAATAACTCAAAGGAAGGCAACATGGTATTCATAAAATGCCGTGCTGAAGTCGGATGGGTTGGGACGAAAGGCGCAAATATCACAGTTCTACAGCAAACCACAACACAAGGTACCTACGCCCACTTAACAACCTTCTAAGGACGGATGACGTAGGGACAATCAATTCCTTTATTAATAATCATTGGGTGAACGTCATAAAAATAGCGAGTAAGAATTCATTTCGCATGCAGTAAATTGTGCCAACAGACAGAACTAATTTTAAAAAAATAATAATACTACAAATCAGGAGAAAACAAGAAACAAAGAAAGATAAGAAAAAAAAACTTAAAGAAATTCAGAAAGGAAAAAAAAATCAGACAGTGAGAAACAAAACGACATGTGGAAAAAAACGAGAGACAACAAACTCAAACTCAAAACTCAAACAAGAACAAGGAAAGATGAGTGCCAACAGAAAGACCACAGACGTGAATAATAATTCACAAAGTAAATTATAGTTCAAACTAAAAAAAAAAAAATACTTGAGTAAATAAATCAAGAAATTAGAAAACGACAAACAATCATTCCGACAGCTCAAGGAGTCAGGAAGTCTATAAAATACAAAACAATCATTCTACCAGGCTTTGTATAAAACATATACAAACTTCTTCTTCTTCTACCTTTTTAGTTCCCAGTGGAGCATAGGTCTTCAACAAACACTTTCCAAGTCGTTCTGTTTTTTGCCATTCTTTTAAGATCATTCCATGTCTTCACCATCATCTTCATCTCTGCTTCTATCTGTCTTCTCCAAGAATTCCTTGGTCTTCCTCTTTGTCTTTTCCCCTGGGGATTCCAAAAAAAGGGCCTGTTGTGTAATACTCTCAGTTGGCTTCCGTAGTGTGTGTCCTATCCAGCGCCATCGTCTTCGCTGTATCTCTTTATCCACTGGTGTTTGACTGGTACATTTCCATAATTCTGTTAGTGATTTTGTCCTGCCATTTCCATCCTTTTATCCTGCATATACAAACTGAGATTGCATAATTAAACTAAAAAAAAACAAACACAATAAAGAATAAAATAATGGAGAAGTAATTAAAGTTCTAACTGTAATCAGTAATATGTTACAAGAACACAGACGTCAGGAAGACGCCGTTGATAACCCAATACCATCAATAAGATTTCCAACAAAAATGTAATCAACAATAATAACTCAGGTAAATATTTCTTAACCTCATCTGTGAACAAAACATTAAGAAAATGAGTAAACAATGAAAACTCATATATTTTTCTTAACCTTATCTGTGAAGAAAACATTAAGAAAATGAGTAAACAATGAAAACTCATATATTGTTCTTAACCTTATCTGTGAACAAAACATAAAAAATAGTTTTTAAAAAATGAGATATAGAACCAGTCTTGGCAGTGACTTTTGCACAAAACATTTAACAGACAAAAAATAGAATAAGAAAAAGTAGAAGAATAGGCATAGAACACATTATTTTATTTCACAAAGGACAAACAATTAAAAGGAGTAATGAGGACAGTCTACTTGAGGCCACTGCAGGCAGGTTGTCTATTACAAAGATCTGGGGAAAACAATTATCATTTTGTTGCAAAGTAATGGGTAGGAGCTGATAAGATGTAATGAGACAAGAGAGAGGAAATGCGAGACGAGAAGAGATAGAAGGAAACAAAGTGAAAATATATTAGACAACTTTAAGTTAATGAGATCGGAGATCAAGAGAAAAATTGGTAAACTATGGCAGTAAATTGTGGAGACCTATGTCAAAAGATAGTTTGTCGATATTTTTTGGGGTTTGTATGTATATATCATTTGCTATTTCTCTCTAAGTATTTTCTTCTGAATCCCACTATCATCTCTCTATTGCTAACCTTTTCTGTCTATATTATATATAATCCATCCCTCTCTCTCTCTCTCTCTCTATCTATCTCTCATTCATAGCTACTTCATCTCTCTATTGCTAACCTTTTCTGTCTATATTATGTATAATCCATCTCTCTCTCTCTCTCTCTCTCATTCATAGCTACTTCATCCCTCTATTGCTGTCATTTTCAGTCTGTATTATAATCCACTTCTCTCTCTCTCTCTCTCTCTCTCTCTCTCTCTCTCTCTCTCATACATAACTCTCTCATCCCTCTATTGCTGTCATTTTCAGTCTGTATTATAATCCACTTCTCTCTCTCTCTCTCTCTCTCTCTCTCTCTCTACACAACTCTCTCATCTCTTCATTGCTGTCCTTTTTTGTATATATTCTCTCTCTATATATATATACTCATTTTCTTATTCCCATTCACCCTCCGTCCCACATTAAATCTATTCTCGTTATTAGCTTTGCAAACTAAAGCTGAAGGGATACTCTTTCTCTTCATTTGTATGCAGATCCAGCCAGTGTGTTCTCGGCGCAAGACTCCGACGGTAAGCGTTTGAGCATCCCACGATCATGCAACATTGCTCCACGTAATGAAACCCGCTCATACCTCATCATGAGAGAGAAAGCCACCATAAAGTAAACGCATTATTTTACACGATGTCCTTTTACTAATAAAAATAATGAACAATCATGCAGGTGTTTTTTTAAACAATAAAAAGTGTTTACTCTCAATCATACACGATCAATTTTGAATTTATAAATTATTTATTACATTTATGGTCAAGGTTACAGAAGATTGTGTGGATAGCCGAGAAAAGAGCGAGGGCAAAGATCATTAGATGATTTTCCTACTCACTCCGAGAGCTGCATCAAAGTCCAATCACGTGCCATCCAGAACGCTATCTAGCCAACGAGACAGCTTCTGACTGTCAACTTGATCCAAGGCGAGGGCCCAAGACCTGAGCTCTAAAGCTCCAAAACTAACACCCTATCGCGTTCTTTGGGACCGGACCTGTCAATCCAACCGACGTTTCTCATTAGACAGTAGAAAGCTTTTTAAGACTGAGGACTGATGACGTCTTGCATCTACTTGCGTCGAAAAGATTACTGTAGGCACAGAATTATCATCGCTTAGAAAGAAGGCATGCAATTTAATGTTGGCTTGCAGGGCAGAAGACAGTATCTTGGCACACAGGACGGCTTTCATTATCATCGACATCACCTCTGTTTTCTTTCAATCCTCCATTTTAGCACAGCTGTTTTGCTTTCTTTATATCAAAGTAGTATTTTCGTCATAATCAATATATCATTGCTACCTTTATAAATGAAGATGTCTTGAGTACATATCTCTCATTCTGAGATTGATATTTTAACGGATTGGTTCACAATTTGGGAAACTGGACAAAAATATGAATATTCTAGATTAGTTAATTTTTATGCTCTTGATATTTCAGCCAAAATAAAATTATTAGAAAAAAATATTTCTAAATTTGACAAATTTAACCATTTCTTGTGTAAAATAACCATAATCTTTCCAAACATTTAACTTATAACGTTTATTATGATAATTGTTAAAGAGCTAGCGCAGAATACTCTTCTAGTCATGTTTCAGAACAGAAAATCTCCACAGACTATTAAAATATAATCAACAAACGGAAGGCGAAGGCGCGCCTCCAAGCACCAGAGCTGGAAGTTGTCAGCGACACACAGCTGATGGCTTGCGCCAGGATCGGTGAACCAAAACCATCTAGACCCTGCTCCACCTCTCCGTGGTGCCTCCAGTAACAGACTAACCTGTCTAGTCAGGCCAAGCGAGCAGGGATCGAAGAGGGAAGAGAACCCGTAGCTCAAAATGTCGTGCTGAAGTCGGATGTGTTGGGACGAAAGGCGCAAATATAACAGTTATATTGCAAACCACAACGCAACACGTCCACTTAACGTCCTTTTAAGGGCGGATGACGAAGAGGAATTCTACAGTCTAGGAATACTCTAGAATACTTTAGTCATCGGGCGAACGTAAGCAACGAATCAACAAACAGATTCTTGCTTGCTTGCGTTCGCACGGTGGCTAAATGAGTATACCTCTTCATCATCCGCCCTTCAAAGGACATTAAGTGGGTGTGTCAAAGTTGTGTTGTGGTTTGCAGTATAACTGTGATATTTGCTTCTTTCGGCCCAACACATCCGACTTCAGAATGACATTTTTGAGTACCGGGTTATCATCCCTCTTCGATCCCTACTCTCTTGGCCAGACTAAACAGGTTAGTCTGTTACTAGAGGAACCACGGAGAGGTATAGCAAGGTCTCGATGGTTCTGGTTCACTGATCCTTGCGCGAGCCATCAGCTGTGTGTCGCTGACATCTTCCGGCTTGGGTCCTGTGAGGCGCGCCTGTTGTCTGAAAGAGACAGATATGTTCCTTATATATTCCTACTCTACTTCTTTGAAGTTTAAACAAAATTAATTTTGAAAAATGTAAGTTTTGGAAAAGTATCCATTAATGTTAATATTACGATACACTACAGAATGTTTTGAAGAGTTGAAAGTAGACTTTGAGAAAAATATATATCGGGATAGACTCAGGGGAAGTAACTTCTTAAATAGACCAAAGCGAATACTGGGGGGAACACAAATTGAAGAAATGGAAGTAACGGGACCTACTCAAGAAAATTAATTTTAAATTCGTTCTTTTTATTTTCTCCTCTCCGGGCCAATGAGAGTTTGTTTCTGGTTTACAGCTGCAAAATATAACATTTACTGAAAGAATCGTTCTCAGTTTTACGTAGCGGAAAGTGCTGCTGGCTTTAAATAACGACACAGCGGTACTTACGTCCATTTAACGCTCTTTTAATGCTGGGGAAACAATTATCCGATAATTATTCTCCGATAATTTACATAATAACGCTCTTTAATGCCACCAGGAGAAGATGATTAATCGTCGGTTAAACGTAGGATGATAATAATAATCTATGAATCAATAAATCATACTGAACGCCCAGAGTGTAAGCAAGACAGAAGAATAAAACTAACAATAATGCAATGGTGTGGGTAGATATTATCAACGGTTAAGATGAGGCTCAGTTATAAAAATCCGCCTCTATCCGACTCCGGCAACAAAATAAAACACCATCTGGACTTCAATTTAGAAAAAAAGGCGCCACAAGCCTGGAAAAACAGCCATAGGACAACGATCAGCTGAGGACAAAGTATTGTTGCCGAATATCGACGGCTACTGATAACTTCGTCTGCTTTCTGTTTCATTTCTTCATTTATCTGACAGTGTCCATATAGTTTATATAGTTATATATCTATTGCTCTTCTTTTAGCCTTTGCTGCTGTTATGTTTCCTAGTGTTTGTAATATTCTGTCAATACATTTTTTTTTCGTGGTCGGCCTTTGTGTCTGGTGTTTTAACAAAATTTATTGAATTCTCGTCGTGTTGTGTTTTGGTCTCTTTACTGGCTAAAACATTATATCTAAAGTTTCTTTCTGTATTTTGTGGTGCGAATTATTTATGGCTTGTTTTATCAGTTCCTCATTTCTGATCTTATCTCTCACGATGTCTCCTGCCATTCGTCTAACACACTTCATCTCGGTAGTGGTTATTTCTCTTATTGTTCTTGAATCTGGAGCCCAATCTGGCATTGGTAGCACAACATTGGGATGAAGATTGTGTTGTTGAGTTTCAGTTTTGTCTCTTGTGTTATTTCTTTGTTGGACAATTGTGGTGATAGTAAAGTAAAGTACCCCCGTCACGCCAAGTGGCGTATAGGGAAATATGGTGTTAGTGACCCTATATTTTACAGACCTTCAGCACATGATTTTTGTAGTTCTCCGATAATTTGACAAGTTTTGTTGCATCTTGAATCTATTTCTACTTCTTGTGAATTCTCGTTTATAACTAGACCTCTGACGTAGTTGATTTCCCCACACTTGTTTAAGTTGCTTGCCATTTATCGTTACGTCAATTTTCTATTTCTCTTTTGCAATGTTCATTATTTCTGTTTTGTTGTTGATTTTCATATTATAACTCCTTTCGTTTCTGATCATTTTCCTTTTTTTAAAACGAAATTATCAGACATAGATTTGTAAAAACCAGATTTCGTAAGATCCGGAGAGAGCGTTATTGGAAAGCGAAAGGCGAACGAAATTCGCCGGTGTGAGCGTTACTTTGAAGGCAAAGAGTTAAGTTTATGTAAGTGTTCTTGTAGGTGTTGTTCCATGTATTAGTGCCTGATAGTCTGCGAATAATAGCTCGTTAATCCTCTCTGCCCCCGTTGGGTTGTCCAATTAACATACGTGTCTATGTAAGTAATAAACAATAGGGGCTAAAGTGCACATTAGTGTTTTGATAATGTTAATTCAAAGGGTGCCGTCTCCGCATTGAAGGTTGGCTACCATGGAGCGCCATTCCGTTCCGTCTCTTCCTATGGTCCAGTTTGTCATAGGCTGACTTCTCCATCATTAGGTATTACTTGTTCATGTTAGTCTTGGTCTGCCTCTGCCAGTATTTTCCCTACCTAGATTACTTTAAGTAGGCTGTTGTGTCTTTTAACATGGCCCAAAAATCCCATTTGTCTTGTCTGAATTGTGTTTGGTAGATCTTTCATTTTTAGTTGTTTTAAGACTTCATTGTTTCGTTTCTTTTCATTCCATCAAATTCTTTCTATTCTTCTATAAGTTCAGATTTCAATGGGTTCAACTTTTGATAAGGCACATAGTCACTCACTAAACAAGATATATTTACGGCATTTTCCCTTACTGGGGTCTGACAGGGGATTTGTAAAACCAGAGAATAAAAGCCGCGTGTCCAGTGCAATCACCGTGAGGTGTTTGGGTGTAAGTTTTTATTGCACCCCGACAGATCAAAGCATTTCAGAAAATGAAAAATATCTTATGCAACAAATCTATGTCAATAGAAATGAGAAAAAGGAGTTCATCCGTGCTATATAAAACCAATTCTGACCTATGGAAGCGAATCGTGGACAGCAGACAAACAAATGAAAAGACGATTAGAGGCCACAGAGATGGGATTTCTCAGAAGAATGTTGAAAGTTCCCTGGACAGCTAAAAGACCAATGAGGAAGTTCTCAAAGAGGCCAACACAAAAAGGGAGATCTTGAAAAACAACAGCAAGAAACAATCAACATTTTTCGGGCACATCATGAAAAGAGGAAAGTTTGAATACCTGGTTACAACTGGCAAAATAAAAGGAAAGAGAGATCGCGGACGACAAAGAGAGAAAATACTGGATGGCTTGGTGTCATGGCATGGAAAACAGTCAACAACAGAACTGATACGATCCACTGTAGACAGAAGATTGTGGAGGGACATGATCGCCTCCGCCAATCGGTATGCCACATGATGATGATGATGATGACAGAAGAAAACTGTTGACCTTACCGAGATTTGAACCCGCGATCTTAAAAAGGTATCTGACCATTTTACTTTTTAGAAAAGGAAAGACACAGTTAGCCTTGTGCTTATAGTAGAAGTATTGGCATACTATTTCATAGACATCGTACTCGAGGTTTGACGCGGTTCCCTTTTCCACGAGCATGTGTGTCAGCAACCTTGCAGATATTCACATCTGAATTGAATATACGCTGAAAGATTCATCATCATCAAGCAGCGGGCCTGCTGACGTAGGTGATCATGTCTCTCCACAACTTTCGATCTTGACAGCTATTTATCATTTCTGTTGTTGACCTTCTGCCAAGCCACTCTCTCAAACTGTCTTCTCTTTGCTTCCCTCTATCTCCTCGTCCCTCAATGTTCCCAGTTGTTACAATATATTCCACTTGTTCTCTTCTCATTACATGGCCAAAAAATTATGATTGATTCTTCCCAACATTAGAAACCAGCTCTCTTTTTGCTTTTGCCCATTTCAGAATATTTTCATTACCCTTCTTAACTGTCCATGGTATTCTCAACATTCCTCTGTAAAACCACATTTCCACAGACTCCAGTGATTGGACGATTCATGATTGTACAAAGAAGTTACGACGGTTGTTTCCTGTTGCCTGTTGCCTCTGTAGCTGAAAGACTACATCACCAAAATGTGGGGCAATGTGGCAAACGTGTCACATTAGAAGACAGATTGCATGACAGAAAGCTGAAACATACAGCAGACATCACCACAGAATTCAGAATCCTGGTCTGAATATTTATTCAATCTTCGCTGAAAGCGAGCAAGTCGCTGACAGACACGTCAAAGACCTTACGAGGAGATTAACATAAACTTTCAAAAGGCATCACAAACTATAACAATGAGAGTAAATCAAATACTCATCACTTGTTTCAGCTGATAACAAAGACAACAACCAAGCCCTGCCTTTTAATACCTTTTATGCAAAAATGGTAATAACTTATTCAAACAAAATAATAAATAATTCAAAGGTATATTTCCACATTTAAAATCCTTTCACTAGATGAAGATCTGATGTTAATCATTTGAAACTGATGAAGAAATATTTTACTTTAATACATACTTCTCAAATAGGAGTCGCATAGTTAGCGTGAGCTGAAATAGAGCCACAACTGACAACAGAATGAGAACCTCTTGTGCTAGGTAATTGTAAATTTAGCCGTGTGGAAATTGTCTTGAGGATAAACCAAGCGAAATTTCCACCTGTCCGGTAAGATTTGGACTCGTGAATTGAGATGTGTGCCTTCCAGTCTACATTCCGGTCTAGTTCCCATTTCCTGACGAGATAAATCATGTGCCAGTCTACGTGGGAATGTCTATAAATGGCAATAGGTTTAGAAAAAATTGAGAATACGGTTTGACAATGACAAGGAACGAAACAATTTCACCGATCTAATTACATGTAGAGATGTTCACTGTATATACAGAAATTTAGCTAAACATTTAAGAGAAATTAAGCTTGGTAGCGAAGTAGTTAGGCGGCTCGTCTACTTAACAAGTGAGACGGATTTAATTTCGGCGAACTTTTATTGTGACCAACATGATTTCAGGCTTAACTCTTCCAACTCCGACATCGTTTTGGTTTGTCGTCACAGTTAAATCATGAGACTTAAAAATTGTGACCTGCATATGTCTTCAAATTCCGTCTTCTGTTTAAATTATGTTCCCAACATAAACTAGTCAACAGTAAAATCCAAATTAAGTAACATCGTTCCGTGACGTATTAATCTTTTTGTTGTCCTTTCAAGCTGAAGACAGCACGAGGGCAGGAATTCTATACTCTCCCTAATGTCCAACGATCTGTTGAGGGTTGTCCCACTATTATTCCGCACAGACGGCAGTGTCATTGGTTCCGGAAGTCATTAAATTGTAAATTAATACCATATATCATTTTTCTGGTTAGTGTGGCGGCGTGGTGTAATTCTGGCCATGTGATAAATAAAAGTTCATGTGTGAGTTTAAAATACCTGATAATTCAATAGTTAGACAATGAGAATGGATATAATTGGAGAATTTACTCAGGCTATTTCTAATAGAAGAAGCCGCGATAGCTCAGTGGTTAGTGAACTGACCTACAAAGGACAAGAGGTAGGGTTCTATCCTGACTGACGGCTTCCGCCTTCATTAAGCCTTAAATGATTACCTGATTTGTTTCTTGGAAAATAAAGCGGCACGGGCGTAATACCGACCACATTACAGCAAAAATCATGTGCCGAAGATCTATAAAAAGTACGGTCACTAACACCATATTCCCTAGACGCCACGTGGCATGACAGGGTTTTTTACTTTTTTATTTTATTTCTATTAGAATGTGATGAAAGAAACAGTATCATTTGTTTTTGATGACATTATTTTGAGGACGAAGAAAGAAATATATTGAAAGAAGGTCACATAGATTGAAATGGAGGAGAAAGTATTGATTATACGAAACGAGAAAACACAACAGTTGTTGGCTATACAACTTTTAATATAAAGACAACAAACGTTGATAAAATATATATGGCAAATAATGATAAAGTATACATGGTTATTGATGCTCGTATTGGCAGGCAAATAATAAAAGGGAGATGACATGTAAACAACGTTTAATGATATGTTACAGATAGCGCTTGAGTATGGATAGACCGTATGGATAGACCGTACGGTATAGACAGTAACTTAAACAAAATAATAACATAGAGACGGGAAAAAATAAAGATATTTAAAAAAAAAAACCTTTACAAAGTATGTAATAATAAATAATTGATAGTGTGTGAAAGTCAACATTGATAGAAGAAGAAAACGATGCTTTCAATAGAGACATTTGATGTGTATTTTCAAACAGCTACACACACACTTTCAACATGGATATAGTTGATATGTATTTTCAAACAGCTACACACTTTCAAAGTTGATATGTATCTTCAAACAGCCACACAAACACTTTCAAAGTTGATATGTATCTTCAAACAGCCACACAAACACTTTCAAAGTTGATATGTATCTTCAAACAGCCACACAAACACTTTCAATGTTGATATGTATTTTCAAACAGCCACACACCTCTTCAAAGTTGATATGTATTTTCAAACAACTACACACCTCTTCAAAGTTGATATGTATTTTCAAACAGCTACACGCATCTTCAAAGTTGATATGTATTTTCAAACAGCTACACACCTCTTCAAAGTTGATATGTATTTTCAAACAGCTACACGCATCTTCAAAGTTGATATGTATTTTCAAACAGCTACACACATCTTCAAAGTTGATATGTATTTTCAACCAGCTCCACACACACAAGACACATTTTCAAAGTTGATAAATATTTTCAAACACAACCACACACGCTTTCAAGACAGATAGTGTTGACGTGCATTTTCTCACACATACACACACACACTCACTCACACATCAATGAAGAACTCACCGATAGATGTTGAAACAGCCATGCTCTCATAATATTTGTAGCCACCTTGGGAAATATGCCACGCTTTTTATTCCTTTTGGAGCCCCTGTCGTCGTCCTCATCGGCTGTTCCCTCGCCGGAGCCGACGCTGTTATCTAACCCGTCGCCTGGAGAGGAAAAGATGTCGGTGAAGATAAGTAATCATTCGATCGTGAATAATTAAGAAGGACGCAGGATTATTGTGTAATGTAGCCGGCCTGGTATTTATAGAAGTATTGCAGTGATGACAACGGAAGATTTCCCGGCTGCAGTAATGTAAATTGTGTAGTTAGCTGAATTGTATTGTAAAGAGGCTGCGCGCTGAATAAGGACGTTGGGTAGTTTTCTGATATGCATGCTCATTTCACCTATTGTAAAAAATGTGTACACAACTCGCAGTGTTAGGAAATTCATGAAAGAATATTTAAAAATAACGGAAAACAGAAGGGTGTTTGTTATATCATTACGTAGATGAAGAGCAAGAGAAAAGAAAAAAAGGCGTTACGGCTTTGCGGGACTTCAGGTGGAACAATAGTCTAACTCAAATATATATATATATATATATATATAGAGAGAGAGAGAGAGAGATAGAGAGAGAGAGAGAGAGAGAGATTAACAAACAAATATAACTCAAATATATATATATATATATATATATATATATATATATATATATATATATATATATAGAGAGAGAGAGAGAGAGAGAGAGAGAGAGAGAGATTAACAAACAAATATAACTATATATAGCGATAATCATTATCATGTGTCATACCCGTTGGCGTAAGCGATAATGTCCTTCCATAATCTTTTATCCATCGTATCAGTTCTTTTGTTGACTATTTTCCATGCCATGATACCAAGCTATCTAGTATTTTCTCTCTTTGTCGTCCGCGATCTCTCTTTCCCCACCCCCTTTTTTTCCCAGTTGTGACCTAGTATTCCAATTTTTTTTTCTCTTCCATGAAATGCTCGAAAAATGTTGATTCTTTTCTTTCTGGTGTTTCTTATGAGCAATAATACACTAGACAATCTGAGAGGGAAACAAAATTGTCACTGATTTCTCTAAAGTGAAATTTAAAAAAAACATATAGAAGATAGACTAGCTTCCTCACTGCTATAAATGTTCTCTTTCTCTCTCTCTCTCTCTCTCTCTCTCTCTCTCTCTCTCTCTCTCTCTCCTTGTAACAAGAGTAAAACCACATGACATATCTCAATGACACCATGAGGGTTTAGGCAGGTCTCGACAAGGCAAAATCCTTGTTTATATAAAACGATAGCGACAAAACAGATGAGGACTGCCTTCTCTGATGGCGCATTCAACGACTGTCGCACAACCAGTGCGATGGTCGCCTTGTGCACAGTACGAGTTTTAAACATGTTACGGCGGAAAGTAAGAAAATTCAGAAAAAAAAGTGTTAATATTTTTTACAAATAGTTACTGCTGTGCTAAAAATAAATACACATTTATTAAAATAGAATAGTCATATTCTCTTTTCTGTTCTTTCTGACAAGTTATAAAGACACCCATATGCTGTGTAGTGTAATCTTGTCAACCTTCTGGTGTAAAAGGCAAAAACACCTTTGGGAACGACGATGGTGCAATCAAGTTAGGTCTGCTAATTAAGCAACCAATTTGAAATAATTTCTATCATATCTGTTGTTCTGTTGTGTACTTTAGCGAAACAATTACTGGATATTAGTTCCTTTATTGATAATGCTGCTTGATTAGCCTTGCCATTTTCTCCATAGTGTTGACTGTATCAATTTCAGAAGACGATAGCTCTTCAAGCCATATCAAATGCTCAAACAATATCCTTGAAGTTGTCGTTCCTTACATTGGAAGCTGAAGGGAGCCGACCCTGCATGCCGTCAAGCAATAAAACATGAAATCACTGAAAGCCATTTTGCAATAACGCAGGATGTTGAAACTGAAACCCGAGGACAAGCCGAGGGAACAAACGACGACAACAAGAGAGGTCTAAAGATGCTTTTCCTCTATTTTCCACATCTCGGAGACAAAACTCCTGGAGTGTTTACTTAGCCCCTGCTTTGCACACTATCAGAGTAGCAAAGTCAAGTGTTGCCCCGAACTGTCTCAATGAGAGTTAAATTGGTGCGTCTTTTGGAACGGCCAGTCATGGTAGACGTCAGAAAGCTCTGTTTATTTAACGGAGATTGGGTGTGTTGTGAAAATGAAATTTCTCAAACAAGGGCAAAGTGGCAGTTTTGGGAGCCAGGGCTAGAATTGCGACAGAGATCGTGTTTCAGTTCACAGAAGGTTTTGATTTTGTCACGAACGCCTCGCATTTTGGCGCGCACGAATCTCGCATGCCTGGAGGATAATTCGAGGGTTTTTATATTGTAGCTTTCAGACCAATAACCGTGGTGGATGAGAAATGTTCTTGTAATGGATCTCAGGTTGTTGTGCTTCTTGTTTTGTGGCATATCTACCTCTTTTTCATAATTGTAATTATTGTTAATGTGTTTGCTATTTCTTCACTAGCGGTAATAATCCGGGTTGTTGTGATAATTAAATATTATTAGTGGCAGAAAGTAATAAAAACAGCAACAATTAAGACTTGAGTTGCAACAGTGCTAGCAGTAGTAACAGCAATAACAGTAATAGTAATATAAATAGGCGTACGTTTGGTAGCCGCCACTGAGATTTAACTTGCAGCAGATAGACGTTCTTAATTTCTTATCTTGAAAACTTAACATTGTACACATTATCTACATTAATTGTTTGTGGCGTGTGAAAGAGGCAGGCTCATTACTGCAGTAATTAAAAAAAAATAAGGTCGCATGTGTCACCATTTCAATGGGGGGAAAAAAAAACTCAAATTTATCAACAATTTATAGAATACAAAATAAGGTTTTAGCCGTAGTATAACAAAATAAAGAGCTGTGTAAATCATTTGTATATTAGGATCATTCAAAAAATAAAAGGAATTAATAAGCCAGCAGTTAAAAAACATAGTAACCATAGAAGAAGTAAGCTGCAATTTGATGTTTACTTCTCTTCTTCTTCTACTTCTCAGCTCCCTGTGGAGCATAGGTCTTCAACGAGCACTTTCCAAGCCGTTCTGTTTCTTACCATTCTTTTGAGGTCGTTCGATATCCTCCCCATTATCTTTATCGCTGCTTCTATCTGTCTTCTCCCAGAATTCCTTGGTCTTCCTCTTTATCTTTTTCCCTGGGGATTCCAAAAAGGGCCTGTTGTGTAATACTCTCAGTTTGCTTCCGTGTGTCCTATCCAGCGCCATCGTCTTCGCTGTATCGCTTATCCACTGGTATTTGACTGGTACATTCCATAATTCGATGTTAGTGATTTTGTCCTTTCCATTTCCATCCTTTTATTCTGCGTAAGCAGGAATTAATGAAAGTCTGTATCTTCATGATTGTCAATTTTGTTGTTCTCCATGTTTCACAGTCATATAATAGGACTGACTTAACATTTGAGTTGAACATTTTTATTTTTGTATTTAACCTAATTTCTTTGGATTTCCATGTTTCCCAGTGCAATGACAGCTCCTCTTGCTTTTGATATCCTTATTTTGGTATCATTTTCTGTTCCTTCCTCTTTATCTATATTACTGCCCAGATATATGTATGAGTGTACGTCTAGTAGAGGTATTTCTCCTAATTTTATTTGGTTATTGCCAACTGTATTAATTCTCATAATGTTGGTCTTATCTCTATTAATCTTCAGTCCTAGCTGCTGTGATCTCTCACCAATTGTGCTCATTTTTTAAATGGGTACCGAAGATTTTTTTTAAAGGGAAAGAGGAACGGCATCAACAGAACGCTGATAATTTAATTTTACTAAATTAATTTACAAACACACTGTTATGCAGTAAACAGTACAACCTGTGGCTGCCCTGCTGCCTTGCAGGTAAGCTCGGGAGAGTAAAAGGCTAAGGGAGGGTACCCTGAAGTAAAACAACCCCACTGCCTTGTGGGTGAGACTTTTTAGTCAAAGGTAGGGGAGCCAATCGTAAACAAACCGACGGAAGGCAACAGAAAACCACCGTCGTAGCTTTTTTTTACAATCATGAATCGCCACATTGTAACAACTGGAAAAATTGAGGGACGAAGAGATAGAGGGAAACAAAAAGAGAAAATACCAGACAGCTTAAGAGAATGACTTGGCTGAAGGTCAACAACAGAAATAATAAAGAACTGTCGAGATCGAAGGTTGTGGAGAGACATGATCGCCTACGCCAGTAGGCCCGGTACTTGGTGATGATGATGTAAGAAAATATTGATAGTAACGCTGTAATCTGCAACTGGGAGTTGATGTGAATTGTGGTAATAGGAAGACGGTCGAGTTGTTGAGACCACGTGCTCGGTACAGATCCAGAAACAATCACAAAAACTAGCATGCATTGCGTTTATGAGGAAAGATGAAAGAGAAGCAAACCAATGGCAGCATGGAAGAGGACAGAGAAAAGAGACATGAACAATGTAGGCAAGAGTTAGGCCACTCGGAAGGGGGATGGTATGAGGTGTATCCACTCGGAAGGGGATGGTATGAGGTGTATCCACTCGGAAGGGGGATGGTATGAGGTGTATCCACTCGGAAGGGGGATGGTATGAGGTGTATCCACTCGGAAGGGGGATGGTATGATGTGTATCCACTCGGAAGGGGATGGTATGAGGTGTATCCACTCGGAAGGGGGATGGTATGATGTGTATCCACTCGGAAGGGGGATGGTATGATGTGTATGAGCCCTGCCATTGCCTAAATGGTGTAACAGCACCGGTCTGTTTTGTTGAGAAGTGGCCAAGAAAAACTAGAAGAGTAAGAGAAGGAAACAGAAGAGAAAAAAAAAAGAAGTTGAGAAAGTGAGACGAAAAAGAAAATAAAGAGGACATGGAAGAAGAGGAGAAGGAAGATGATGAAGTCAATATGCCTTGTTTTCTACACTCGAGAAGAATGATGAAATCCTTTCTTTCTTTAGTTTAAACGAAAATTTTAATTCGTTAGTTTCCCCCACCCCTCCGACTATTTAGCAAGGTCGATGTCATTCATTCAAGAATGCCTTATGTCAGAATATATAGCCATTTTCGTCTTGTCGGACGGTCTAGTGGATGCTATTGTGTATTTTTTTGTTGAGGTTTTGTTTTTATCGATCAGCTTCTCTCGTGACTAATTCTACCAATGCTTGACAAACACACACGGCCACAGAAATGGATACTTATATCAGTATATGCTTACGCCAGTATATTCGCCTTAAATAACAGATAAATTAAACATTAGATTATGATTATATTCCTTCAAATATTTTAGCATAATCTTGTTATCCTTTGGGGGGGGAAAAATATGTCTATGGAAATATAGCACTACGAGGTAGGTCACGACTCTTGAAATGTTGAGAACTAATGAATGTTTGCCGGCCCAACTCGTCAGTAGCATTCAACATATTTACCCTCGCCTTCCTCTCGTTGTTTTCACCGTGACTCTCACACGTTTAAAAAGAAGAAAAAAATCGAGTTTTACCAGCAGATTAGAGCACAACTAAAACGGCATAACAGCCACCAAGGGTATTGGATGCATGCAATCAAACGTTCCCGATTGGTCGATCATTGTCTAGGTCTAGTTTAAGCTTCACCCTCACAGGGACGCTGTAACGAAGAGCTCAAAGACTTGGTCCAAACATTACTTTCGTCCTGCAATCGGGAAGCTAAAACAGCCATATTGTGTCCGACAATTACCGAAGGTATCAGTTGCTTCAAATTGAATGTTGCGGGCGATAACTGAAGATCAAAGAAGCTGCAGTAATTAACGCCCGCGTTTAAGGTTTAGAAGAACCCAGGTAATGCCGTTAATAATTAACGAAAATATGCAGGTTAGAAAAATGCTCCCATGGCGGCTTCACACTAAAACAATTTGATTGACAGGGCAATGTCACTGAAGTCAATGTTTGGAAAATGTTGACTGTTAAGTATGACTAGACTTATTTTTAGACTCCGTTGGATAATTGAGGGATTTGTAAAGCTGAATGGATGTGTAGCTGATATCTATACAAGTTAATTATAGAGAGTACAGATGATATATATATATATATATACAAGTCAATTATAGAAAGTACAGCTAATATATACTCAAATTACATAGGAGAAATAGCTCGCATTATTTAATTTCACTGACGGATGATGGTTGGTCGAAAATGTGTGTACTTTCCTAAGAAATCGTTCAGAAAGTCTAAGTATCATTGTGTCGACAAACTAATAGTTACAATACATAGAGAATACATGCAGCGACGGCCTAACGCAACTCAACCGACTCTAGCACGGAGATAAAAAAAATTTTTTTTAAAGGTAAAGTACCCCCGTCACGCCAAGTGGCGTATAGGGGGAATGTGGTGTTAGTGACCATACATTTTACAGACCTTCGGCACATGATTTTTAGGGTAATGTGGTCGGTATTACGCCCGTGCCGTTTTACTTTCCCATTAAAAAAACCGGTACCCATTAAAGGCTGGGTGAACCGGTTGTCGTCGGTTGGGATCGAACCCTACCTCTTATCCTTTGTAGTTCAGTTCACTAACCACTGAGCTATCGCGGCTCACTAGCACGGAGCTAAATTGTAATGGAAATGACGAGACAGAAAACTGGGACAGAGGGGCTTAGACAAGTTGAATCGGGATGGACTGACTGAATGACGTGCCTGCTGACTGATCTCTAACAACAAAAGAAACATATTTTTATACAAGGTATCTGCAATATCTGGTCTAACATATGGATGTGAATCATGGACAATAGGGCAACAGACAAGAAAAAACACCGGAGGCTGTAGAAATGTGGTTTTACAGAAGAATGTTGATAATACTATGGGCAGCTAAGAAAAGCAATGAAAACGTTTTGATCGAGACCATCGCAAGAAGAGAGCAAATTTTCAAAATTAGGAAAAAAACAATCATAATTTTTTGGCCATGCAATAATAAGAAACAGGATATAACATATGACAACTGGGACAATTTTTGGGACGAAGAGATAGAGGGAACCAAAAGAGAAAACATACCAGACAGCTTAAAAGAATGGCTTGGCAGAAGATCAACAACAGAAATGATAAAATAACTATCGAGATCGAAAGTTGTGGAGAGACATGATCACCTGCGCCAGCAGGCACAGTAATTCATGATGACGATGATGATCCGATAGTCTGACTCACAAAACTTGTATTAAGAAAAAAACACACACAAAATTCAAAATTCTCAAAAACCATCTAGATTTCTTAAGCCCATGAGTAGTCGCATCAGGGGGGGACATCATCAATGGTCGACTTTCATAAGAAAACTCAATAAAAACTCATGTGGCCCCATCTCCTGCCAAATATTGACAAACTCACAGGAGTCATCTATTTTCCACCACGTGACACTCTCAGAAGACTCAGTCGTACTTCCCAAACTCTTCACATCGTCGATATAGCTTTCGATTGCAACAACATCCAGGGGATTCCCCCGTGGACCTGTAAGAAGCACGTGGAAGTACTATTCAACAGTTCAAATAAAATGGCGCTGGAAACACGAAATATACTTTCGAGGTTTAATGTTATTCCAAGTCTGTTGTTAAAGCTTCTGGCCGTGCGAAACATAACATTTCTGAAAGTCTATTATAGATTTATTTTTTCACTTTCATCAGTGAATGATGTTGATTAGAAAGCTTAAATAGAAGAGATCACATCACTTCTTCTCTTCTCAAAGTTCACTCGTTAAGTGAGGCGTGGGTGCGTTGTTTCGCTGATTTACGACATGAAGACGCTATTTCTGTGTCTTTAATCCTGAAACATCCTTTGTCGGAATTTGCTTAACAACTTTGCACGGACAGCTATACTTTGGTTTACTCTCTTCAAATGTTAATTGCCAATGACTCTTTAACGGGCGCTAGTATACAAGGGAACACCGTTGTTTCACCGTTCTTCAATAGCACATTGGCTTTCTCTACTTGAGAGTAGCGGAGGGTCAAGTCACGAAGAAACCAAGGATTACAAATTACAACAGCTTGTAGCGGGGATTCGAACCTCTCACTTTCCTGTCCACGAGTCGACGTCTTAACACTAGATCATCCAATCCCGATCACAATTTAAAACTGCTTTTTTTTACGATTACTCCTATTTCTTTTAACTGGCAGTCGAGACAGGTAGGTTAAACTATTTTCGAGTGTTTTGGGTAGTAAATGTACTTATTTTGTGCCGAAGATACTGTGTAAGCCTTAGAGGCAACGCAGCAGGAGGTCGACGCCTGGGAGTCATGTTTTTAGGAGCTCTCTTTTTGTGTTGGCCTCTTGGAGAATTTCCTCATTAGTCTTTTTAGCTGTCCGAACTTTCAACATTTTTCAGAGAAATCCCATCTCTGTGGCCTCTAATCGTCTTTGTATTTGGTTGTTTAGTGTCCATGATACGCTTCCACAGGTCAGAATTGGCTCTACCCCCTAGAGTGTCCAGAAGCTAAAGGGCCGAAACACTTGCTCGACGTGGGACCATCTTCTGATGATCAGATTGCCTCCTGATGCGAAGCTCTGTACAAAGAGTTTCCTACTACTTTTAACTAGGATACTATGAAACATTATTAAAACAAAAACAATGATGCGGCGAGTGCTTTTTTACTCGTGTGGAGGTAACAGCAAACAAATAAATATGGGTATTAAATCCTAACCCGACAGTTGAGCGCAATCCAGCTGGTTTTCGGCCAAAACGAAATTGTAGCAACAAAACATTTTCGATCGAGTCACTTAACGTCAGTCAAAGTATGTCGCTGGGAATGAGCAATACTCCTTTAATGTCCATCATAGTTTGACCTGCCATCAATCAAGTAGTCGCCCCAGGCAGTGGTCTAGGGCTAACCAATCTTCGGAAATGATACACCGGTAATGTTAGAGAGAATATGATTGGTTGGTTAGTGATTGGCTTTAACTGCTAATAATAGGGCTGGACATAAAGAGAAAAATAAAATGCTCTTGTGGTTAAATCACTATTTCCGGGTGGAGGAAAGTGGAAAAGCGGAGTGAGGACTCGTTGGGAGAGAAACCGCACACATCCATTATTTTCTTTTCTTAATCTTCTTTTTTTTTTATTTAACTTCTTAATTATTATTTTTTCTTTTTCCCTTTAAAACTCAAACAAATACAAAACTTAATCAAAGGGCGAACGATGAAGGTCGTATTTCTGGGCACTGTTCGACCTAATCGGCGTATCTGCGTCTGAGCGATTATTATCTACCTCCTCTGTCTCTTTTTAAACTGTCTAGACATTCTTTACCAAATCAAAACCGTCCTCTTTTGGAATGACGGTAGAACAACAAACGGAAATCTTGTTACTAAAACATGTTTAACAACCGTCGGCTGCTTCAGTTCTGAAAGGGATCAAAAATGTTTGACATGTAACAGAAGTCAGTAGACCAGGTCGTTCCCTTCAGATACTTGTTTAAACGCAAACAGGATTGTGAAACACGAGCTCATGTAGCGAGGGCGGTAATCCTCTTGACTTTGAAACGACAACCAACTAGTCAAACAAGTGTTAAGGCGATTGCTGGAAGGGTCGAAGCAGCGAGATCTCCGTTGAATGGATTGGGAAAGTCGCTGTCTTTCCGGAAGTAAATGTGGAACCATTCTGTTGTAGACTACAGTTGGTGTCTGGTAGTCTAGTCGCTGTAGAGGATACGGCGAAAATTAACAGAAGAAAAAGTGGCATTGTCTGAGTCGGTATTTTAAGTTTGCATGGTTCTATACTTGTATTGAGGTCTCACGTGAGTCACGCTCAGACTAAGTCTGAATTTAAAAGGGAGAATGTGATAAACTTTAAGAAACAGATAAAAGAGAAGTAAAGAATTTATCGAGAGTTAAGGAAGAATGTGACAAACTTTAAGAAATAGATACAAGAGAAGTTAAGAATTTACCGAGAATTAAGGAGGAATGCGATAAACTTTAAGAAATAGATACAAGAGAAGTTAAGAATTGAGGAAGAATATGATAAACTTTAAGAAACAGATACAAGATAAGTTAAGGATTTATCGAGAGTTAAAGAAGAATGTGATACATTTTAAGAAATAGATACATGAGAAGTTAAAAATGTATCGAGAGTTAAAGAAGAATGTGATAAACTTTAAGAAATAGATACAAGAGAAATTAAGAATTTATCGAGAATTGAGGAAGAATGTGATAAACTTTAAGAAATAGATACAAGAGAAGTTAAGAATTTATCGAGAGCTAATGATGAATGTGACACAAAAAGGATATGACTGGAGCTAAGGAAACATATATGACAGCAGTTAAGGAAACGTGTGACAGAGAAGAGATAAAGAAGGATGTAACAGAAGATAAGGAAAGATGTAACAAAAGATAAGGAAGGATTTATCAGAAGATAAGGAAGGATGTAACAGAAGATAAGGAAATATATGACAGAAATTAAGGAAGCGTGTGACAGACAAAAGATCATGAAGAATGTGACTGACGGAAGATAAGAAAGGATGTCACATAAGTTAAAAAAAGGACGTGACAGAATTTAAGAATGAATGTGACATCGGTTGTAAAACCAAAAGAAAAGGATTTTTTTATGGACAAGAACCTGTCTCTGAGTGTAAGTTCTTTAAATCTCCTCTTTTGTTCAGTACTGCACTTTAACCCTCCAATTGCGATTGCCTCTTGTTACAGCTCCTTCTCTCCTTGTTTTCCGTTCACTGTTAACTCTTGTGTTCATAAGTATGCAATCCATCAACCTAATACTGGCTTGTGACCACTAATGCAGAAAAATGTCCCGCCGTTCAACCCATCCTTCCTTCATCATTAGCAAATACCAATTATTCTCACCCCTCTCTCATTGCTATCTCTACTCCCACCCTCGATTCCGTCTCCAAGCATAGCCAGCATCCAGACCTAAACCTCATACGGAAACTCGTTACTCTCGTGAAATGGACCTGCCAATTGCAGAGGACCACGTGGCTCAGGAGAGGGTCTCACTCCACGTCCGCGGCAATTTTTAAACTGTCATTCTCAGGCGTCGGCGACCGGTCGTTCACAAGATATCATCGCTATTATCTTTAAGAACTTTATTACTGTTTCCATAATCACAGTTATTTTCTTTCTACTTTGAATTGTCCTTATATTTTCCCAAACAACTTCGTTGTTACTTAAAGATTAACAACAAATTGCAGCTGAAAAGAAAAAAAAATTAAAGATATGGAAAGCTATTTTTTTTTTTTTCTGCAATTATCCCGGTATCTGTCACCATTCACTGTCATTTTTCACATCACAGCTGTTATATCCAGCTTAAAATGTGATATTTTAGATCTAGGATTAGAAATATGGCAGTTTGTAAAAGTTTATAATAAATGAGAATGTCGTAAATCAGACATGTTTCCCCTTTTCAATATCAGGCAAGCGATACACTAAAGAGAGGGGGGGGGAGGTGGAGAGATAGTGAGAGGGAGAGAAACGAGATAGAGAGAAAGAAAGAAGGAAGAAAGAAAGAAAGAAAGAAAGAAAGAAAGAAAAAAGAAAGAAAAAAGAAAGAAAGAAAAAAGAAAGAAAGAAAAAAGAAAAAGAAAGAAAGAAAGAAAGAAAGAAAGAAAGAAAGAAAGAAAGAAAGAAAGAAAGAAAGAAAGAAAGAAAAAGAAAGAAAGAAAAAAAAAGAAAGATACACAGGGCTCGAGGTAGAAGACCAAGATGGAACATTGAATGACAATATCGAGAAAACTCTAACAGTGTTATATAGAGGAGACTGCCAGAAGAATGAGAGATGAAATTATTTACCTACTTCTTCAACCGAATGCTAAGAAGAAGATTATCATCATCATCATCATCATCATCATCATCATCATCATCATCACCATCAATGACCCTTTACATTTAGTGCGGATTGTGCGACTTCCAAAAATTAACTTATCTTCGTGCTGATCAAAGATCGTTCAATGTCGTCTCGTATGTTGTTGAGTTTAAGTCCATCCCATACTAAAATGATCTCTCGAACAATCTAAGAGCCCTCATGTTGTTTTGTTTACCACAAAAATCACACAAACCTACAATCTCCATTAATCTCACCTGTCAACCATTGCGTTTTTGGGGGAAATTTTTAAGTGTCCAATATACATTTCTGGTTCATTCTAAACGTAAAACAAACATAAAACAGTACGAAGCAGCTAAACTAATAGAAAGACAAGACAAACTACGATATTTCGGCAAAAAACATTCATCAGGTAAAACACACAACCTACTAAAATTAAACAAAAAAATCCAACACGGAAACAAAACACTGACCTAAAAATGGCTGAAAGAAACGTTAGCTAGGATTTACGTATAGATGTTAGTTATATAACAGGCAATAGTTAGGGCAGGTAGGATTTAAATAGACCAAACATGTACGTTGACCTCTTGTTAATGTACTAGACCTTCTCTTCAATGTACTTTACCTATCTTTGTCATTGTAATTTATCCGTTGATCTAATTCATGTTCTTTACTTTCGTTTTTCTTTACGATTATTATTAAACACTCGATGCTTCTGTTTGTTCTTGTGGATTTATACGCAAGTCAGTCAAATATATGTTTCTACAGAGAAAGGTGCGGTAATTCATGAAAGAGAAGGGGAGGGAGGTGGGAGGAAGTAATAAAGTATGCATCGCAGCTCACCTGGAGGCGACACGCTAACGACCTTCTTTGTTAAGTCGCTTCTGTTGCCTGACCGGTGGACCTAATTCGATAAGCCTAGCTGAATGGGAAATGGCCGCAACACCACGTGACTAATGTGTTGACCAATGGATTAATGTGCTTGCGCGTGCCATTTTTGTTTTATTTTAACGGAAGTCTGTGTGCGTGCCCGGAGATAATGCGAAGGTGAAGGTTATTGGGGCTTTGTGTTATTAATAATAATGTCAACAGAGATGGCGCTGCGGGCTGTGGTAGCGGGATATCACTCAAAGGATAGATTGTACAAGCCTTCGGGGACTAGTGTGATCTACTGTTTTCAGGCGTCAAGACTATATGCCAGTGAGAAATTGGCACGTTTAATTCTTTGGAAATCTTTAGCAAGAGCATTCATTACTACTCATCGAGACTTAACGAGTGAAGTATTGAGTGCTATAGATGACCCTTTTCGTCTTGTCAGACGGTCTAGAAGAGGCTATTGTGTATTTTTTTGAGGTTTTGTTTTTGTTGAACAGCTTCTCTCGTGGCTAATTCTACCAATGTTTGACAAACACACGCGGCCACATAATGAACAAGTCAGGCCCACAGGGTTTTCCATACCTTCCATGAGTCTTTTCTCTTCTAAGTTTTGCCTTAGCACAGTGTCAAATGATGTTATACCATTCCTTATACATGCTCTCCATGATGTGTGATCACTTACCAGATGTTCCCAGTCATCTTCACATAATTCAGTGCACATTGTTTAAACATTGGCACTGTAAATGAAGAGCACTTCAAATTTCTTCTGCTTTTCCTCGCAACATAATATATATCATACACATACTATTGGCATGAACAGAACAAAATAATATAATATTGAGAAGGCATGGTGAACAAATATACCTTGTACAAAACACCACGGACAAAGGATAAAAGATCAAATATTCATAGGGAAGACATGACGGACCTTATATCACATGAAGAAAATATAATGGATCAAACACGCGCTGAGCAAAATTTAATGTCCATTATTAAATATTCCATGTTTAAAATAACTTTCAGGGAACAAAATATAGTTATGATCGATATGCGAGAGACTGTACATATTATAAAACGATATTGACAAAACAAGAGAGATCAGACAAGTGAACAAAGAATAAAATATACATCGGACACAACACGATATCAAAAGGTGCCGCGGACTGGATAGAAGATACAAAAAAAAAAAAACCTGATTAAACAAAAAAACAACACGAAGATTTTCTTTTCATATTTCACCAAACACTCTATCTTCTCCTCTTCCCATTTATTTTCGGTGCAGTGAGGCGGTGATGAGGCCAGGGCATCCAGAACCGGCGTCAGGAGATTCCAATCTAAGGCTGGCATTAATCCTTCGACCCGCGCCAAGAGCTTCTGGTGTGGGACCCAGGCTAGTAGCTTCCCCTCCGCTGATCTAGTCTCTTACCTCCCCTGCTAGCGTGTTGGTCCTTCACGCCTTGCTTCTGCCCATTTCCGAAAGAGAGCTTGTTGAAGAAGAGAATTTGTAAAAAGCAGAAAAGTCTAGAAGCTAAATCAGAAATGGCTCCACCGAAATGATTCACTTGCGCGAATGGTCGGGGAAGGAATGTTAAGGAAATAAATAAGCGGGATGGGGTCTTGCTTCGGCCAATTAAAATGTATTTTATAATTATATTTTGATAACGATATAGATAACTTCATCTCGGGGTTTTACAACTTCCAGATATCGGAGAGTAAACATTAATGAGCAGAAATAATAAATATATATTTTTAATGCGTATTCAGTTAAATAAATAAGGGGAGGCGAGGCGCTGTTGAGCTGATGAAAGCTGTCAGTGAATCATAGCTAATGGCGTGGGCCAGCATCGATGAACTAAAACTATCTATACGGGGCAACCGGATCACTGAAACCGACAGCTGCCTTCATGAGAGAGTCGGGAATACTACACTGAAAGAGTCATGATCGCAGCAGCAGAAGAAGAAGAAGAACTATCTAGATGATACTCCAGCTCTTCGAGGTGCCCTTAGAAACAAACCTAGTCTAGTCTAGTCTGGCCAAATGAGTAGAAATCGAGAGGGAAGGCAAACTGGTACTCAAAATGCCGTTCTGAAGTCGTATGTGTTGGGCCGAAAGGCGCAAATAACTCAGATCTACTGTTAACCGTAATACAACGCATTTACGTGAGATTAACGTTCATGTTCAAAGAGCGAATGACGAAGAGATGTACTTCATTACTCATCTGGTGAACGCAAAGAAAGAATTGTATTTTATTTTATTACTTTATTAATTTCGGGGGGGGGGGGGGGGGGGGGGAATCATGCTTGCTTACTTTGTTGTCAATGTATTTATTTCTCTCATGTGGTGTGTTTTTTTTTTCTTTTTTCTTTATTTTTTTATTTTTTGTATTTTGACAGCATTATTAATTATTGGGAGCCGCGATAGCTCAGTGGTTAGAGAACTGGACTGCAAGGGACAAGAGATAGGGATCGATCCCAACCGACGGCTTCCGGGTTACCCAGCCTTAAATGGGTACCGGATTTTTTCTGGGAAAGTAAAGCAACACGGGCGTAATACCGACCACATTACCCCAAAAATCATGTGTCGATGGTCTGTAAAATTTATGCTCACTAACACCATATTCCCATTACGCCACTTGGCGTGACGGGTGCTCTTCACTTTTATATATATATATATATATATATATATATATATATAATATATATATATATATTATATATTTATTTATTTTTATTAATTATTACTCTGGAGTTAGTCATTTCCGCTCTTATTACTATTACTACTCCGTTACTGATTCTCAGTATTATTATCTCTGCATTACTAATGTTCATTGTTAGTGTTACGACCATGGCATTAGACCATTAGTTATCCACGTTGATAAAATGATTACTATATTTAACTAGACTAAAATGTTCACTATTATAGCTTCTAGTTAGTTTTATTACTATATTTAACTAGACTAAACTGTTCACTATTATAGCTTCTAGTTAGTTTTATTTCTATATTTAACTAGACTAAACTGTTCACTATTATAGCTTCTAGTTAGTTTTATTACTATATTTAACTAGACTAAAATGTTCACTATTATAGCTTCTGGTTAGTTTTATTACTATATTTAACTAGACTAAAATGTTCACTATTATAGCTTCTGGTTAGTTTTATTACTATATTTAACTGGACTAAAATGTTCACTATTATAGCTTCTAGTTAGCTTTATTACTATATTTAACTAGACTAAAATGTTCAAAATTATAGTTATCAATTAGTGTTGCCTCTGTATTTTTATCTAAACTAAATGTTCACTATTATAGCTTCTAGCTAACGTATATAAGTTATTACTGCTAATAATAAAGTGTTACTACTCTATTTAGCTAAATATTCGCTATCATAGTATCAGGTTCTTGTATTAAGGAAGAAAGTCGTGGCAGAGTTATATTAAGCTGAACTGGTTAAGAGACCAAATAGTCCAATATAACAATTCTAAACAATCTCATTCTATAGCAAGCAATACAGCACTAACAGTTCCCAGACGTCCGCGCGTCACTCGCCCACAAGCTTTCTTTTTTTATATTTTACCCTCGCCTTACTCTCATGATTCGAATCCGTCGCGGCCTGGTTTCACAGCGCCACAGTTTCACAGACTGGTGGTTTTCTCATGCATTATTCATGACTTTATCGGATTTCAAATATGACTTTTTTGCAGATTTCTTACTCACTCTGCCGGAGATTATCAACCGGCCAGCCGGACTGGGTGCCGGCTTCGTGTATGCGTCGATAATAAGACTCCAGACTGACTTCAACGGGTTCGACCTTTCAACATTTTGGGGCCATAAACATTACAGCTACGGGCAGCAACATCATGCTACACCAGACCATAAAGTTGACAGCATTCCGGTGTTGAGATAAATTGATATCCCTGTAATGTTTTTGGTGCCCTTGTTTACGTAACGCCCTCGAGGAATTTGTGCAGTTTTTAACTGCTGAGACCATTTCTTAACATGTAACAAACTGCGAATGTTCTTAATAGCAAGTTATTTTGCCATTTGTTTTCAGCACTTTATATTCATTGCATGATAATATCCTGATGGAAAAAGAATGTACTGTTTGTTCGTCATCGGTGTGTTTTGCATATATTCACTATACGGACGGACGGACGGACGGACAAACAATTTGACTTAAAGAAAGGCAGGCAGGCAGGCAGGCCGGCCATGCAGGCAGGCAGGCAGGCAGGCAGGCAGGCAGGCAGGCAGGCAGGCAGGCAGGCAGGCAGGCAGGCAGGCAGGCAGGCAGGCAGGCAGGCAGGCAGGCAGGCAGGCAGGCAGGCAGGCAGGCAGGCAGACAGACAGACAGACAGACAGACAGACAGACAGACAGACAGACAGACAGACAGACAGACAGACAGACAGACAGACAGACAGACAGACAGACAGACAGACAGACTGATAGATAGATAGATAGATAGATAGATAGATAGATAGATAGATAGATAGATAGATAGATAGATAGATAGATAGATAGATAGATAGATAGATAGATAGATAGATAGATAGATAGATAGATAGATAGATAGATAGATAGATAGATAGATAGATAGATAGATAGATAGATAGATAGATAGATAGATAGATAGATAGATAGATAGATAGATAGATAGATAGATAGATAGATAGATAGATAGATAGATAGATAGATAGATAGATAGATAGATAGATAGATAGATAGATAGATAGATGCTACGTCTATGTTATATGTCTGTGTTGAGGAGTGACGTTCAATTCTGCTTCCATTCTTACACCTTTCTTCTCTCATTCTTACACATTAATACATATATTTATATCTATAACCATCTTCATTAGAAACGTGTTCGATTCTATTTTATTTTGAGCCCTACAACATCTTGCACATTTTGGAGTGCTCTAATTCATGCCAGAAATGAACATAACTGACTGTACTAGTGGGTACATTGTAGCGGGATCGTATATTCTCTATAGACAGTGGAAAACTATGCTATAACACAACGCAATATAACTAACTAAATTTCCACAGAAAAGAATAACAAAGGAACAATGGGTTAGTGAAGTCAGTATAGGCTTAGCGCTAACAGTTAGGACTGTGGGTAAATAACAGCTGGGTGTTGAATCAACATATACTAACATCAAATTAGATAACACCAGGGCTAATCTAAGAATAGCAAAATGTTATATCTTCTCAACATTTATATATGGTGCAGAAACATGGACATTAGACAAGAAAATAGAACAGAAAATTGAAACGTTTGAAACGTGGATATATAGGAGAATAGATATAATTGGATGGAAAGAAAATAAAAAAAACGATGAAGGCTTAAGACAACTAAAAATGAAAAGAGAACTACTAAATACAATTAAAAAAGACAAATGCGATTTTTGGGCCATGTTAAAAGACACAACAGCCTACTAAAAGTAATCTTGGAGGGGAAAATGCAAGGTAAAAGAGGCAGAGGCAGACCAAGACTAACATGGACGAGTAACATTAAAAGATGAACAAGTCAGCCTATGACAACCTGCACCATCAAAGCAAGAGACTGAGCAGAATGGTGCTCTATGATAGCCAACCTTCGTTGCGGAGAAGGCACTCGATGATGATAATGTTGAATCAAAGTCAGCGGAGATGGCATTCGATGATGATAATGTTGAATCAAAGTCAGCGGAGATGGCATTCGATGATGATAATGTTGAATCAAAGTCAGCGGAGATGGCATTCGATGATGATAATGTTGAATCAAAGTCAGCGGAGATGGCATTCGATGATGATAATGTTGAATCAAAGTCAACCAGAAGAAATATAAAAAAATCACTGAATTGAAATGTATGTAATCTTGCAGCTCTTCATGCTAAATGAAAATACACAATTTCGGTGTTCTTGGTCGGAAATGGAATTTAGCTTCGAAAATGAAAATAAATAAATAGAGCTAGGTGAGCTTATTCACAAATACATCCATGAAAAGCAAAATAAATGTTATGAAATTGACATAGAAACTTACGGCGGGGGTATGTGAAGTGGAACAACTCGAGGTTTACAGAAAAGATAATGAGCACAGGTTAAGTCTGTCAATTTTGTTTCTTGAAACTTATGGTTATTACGTTGTTGTATAACATAATGGAAATTAGAAGTTATAGTTTTTTTTTAATGGAAATTTGAAAATAGAGGACTTTAATATGTTGAGTTATAGATGAATATCCTGAATATATATGAAAGTAATTTTTTTTTTTTTTTTTTTTTTTTTAATTGAAATTTTTAAGTTTGAGAATGACGCGCTCATGTCGAGGCGAAATCTCCACGACATTAACAACCTGAAAAAAAAAAAAAAAAAAAAAAAATCCACAGTTTTTAGACTTAGAATTTGTATCAAACAACCAAATCAATAGAATACAACGAAACCAAACTGCAGCATGTCGGCTCAGTAAACACCGACATAAAACTGTAGAGCATCACCTGTTTTGCCTGTCCAAAGAAGCTCACCGATATCAGAGCAGCTCTACTTCTAGAAAGACCCGATAAGTGGATACCTCGTACGGAAATACAAGGGAACAAACACTAACCTGCAGATATCATTACATGGCATTGGGCCGAAGGGCGTCATCTCACAGGCCACTGGATCCATAGCAACAACAACAGTATAAACAAAAAAATTCCAGCGTAAGTCGGTTAAAAATTATGGATGAAATGAAAGATTATAATGCAAAATGAAAAAGTAATAAATTGAGTGCATTTTCGACACAAACTGTGTTTCAGAGAAATGTAATAAAATTGACTAAAACATCTATCAGTTTGCAACGAGAGATTCTAACAATCAGCCATGCGCCGATATGCATATACCACTTAATAATGCATAGAGAACACAATCCAAGAACAATGTACTCACTACTGCCAGCTTTGTCCATTTCTCGCTGACTCTGCTGCACACTGATATGTGCAAAACGTTATATACAAGTCAACATAGAACATCTCGGATAGACAGAACATACGGTCGGTTGACACACGATTGATGAAAAGTGAAGGATCATAGAACAAATTCAGGTGTTGCTTGAAACTGTTGGCATGTTATTTGACAATTGATTTGCATAAACACGAAGAAGAAAAACGAAGAGAAAGGAGTAGAAAAACTAATGAAATAACAAAGAAAACAACTGTTTACAAATGCTTGCACATATCACAATATTAAATTGGGCCAAAGTGCAAAGGCCCCCAGACTACCGAATCAATTTCCAACCATCCAACTATTATTAATATGAAGCGGAGGCCGGAAGTATCATCTGCGGGGGACACTACTCTCCTCCGTCCATCTCCGAACTATTTCTAGAAGCAATTTCATTACGCTTATCACTTTGCATGCACACTATGTATATTAATGCGCCAACGGAATGGTCTCCCTTACTGTGAAGGTCTCGCTCCAGTTTCCGGTGAGTGCGTAGTGCATATTGTCAATGTTGCTGAATTTCCACGCTGTACAGTGGCTTCATCGAATTTTAGCCGCGCGCCTGGACATCTCATCCAGGATTTAGTCTTTCAAGAAGAATTCTCTTGATTTGGTCAATACTAGGAATCAGCTTATGATCAATTAGCACCCCGCAATGTAATCTAGATACCGACCATTTCAATTGGTTTGGTGGTGAATAGTGTAATTTAAAGACGGCTAATGGTGATTTTAGTATTGGTGGGTGAATAGATATTGGGTAATCATTTTAGCTTAGGTTTAATCAGTGTTTTTTTGTGATGTATATAATTCAGGGCCGGTCCGTTCATTAGGTTAGCCTCGGCAGTCGTCTGGGGCGCGTGTCAATAGGGACGCATTCTAACTCGATGTGATAATTAAACAGATGCAGAAATATACAAGGGGCATCAACAACAGTAAAATTTAAAAAAAAAATAAAAGCCTTGGGGATAATATGATTGTGGTTCAATTCCATCCCCCGCCCACCAACCAATCCAACCCCATCTCCTAGTTAACGCAACTGAAAGGGTAGCTAGCTGGTCAGGAATAGGTAACAACAAGTATGAACAGCGGTGCTATGAAACACCGATGACGATGGCGCTGAATAGGACACACACAACGGAAGTCAACTGAGATTATTACACAACAGGCCCTTTTTCGGAACCCCAGGGGAAGAGACAAAGAGGAAGACCAAGGAATTCTTGGAGAAGACAGCTAGAAGCAGATGAAGATGATGCGGAAGACATGGAGTGATCTTAAAAGAATGGCTAAAAAAAGATCGACTTGGAAAGTGTTTGTTGAAGACCTATGCTCCACTGGGAGTTAAAAAGGTAGAAGAAGAAGTGTAAAAGTACTACTTTTTAAGTAGCCAGTGGATGTTGTACAATTGATGTTATTTAGTGGGAATTCTGCACTTGAAGTGGTCAAGTGGAGGTGCTGTATTTGATGTAGTTAGTATAAGTGTTACATTTTATCATCATCATGTGCCATGCCGGTTGTCATAGGCGATCATGTCCTTCCACAATCCTCTATCTACAGCGCATCGTATCAGTTCTGTTGTTGACTGTATTCCATGTCATACATTTTATGCATACAGTAAAGGTGCTGCATTTATATAATCATGAATTTTCAACGTATAAGTTCCTCTGGAAAATTGATCAGCTGGAACAATTGATACACATTAGATACAAGTAAGCAGAAGAAGAATCATTTAATTAAAGCTGACTATTTTAGGTATCCATATATCATAATAATTAACTGTCTACTACAGCTGAAATGAGATCATATCATTTACAACTTAGAATATCTGGTATTTGATAACAATGTATAGTTATAAACATGAGAACAATCCATGACACCTAGAATTATTGAACTATGGGCATTCGATGAAAGATAGATTTAGAATAACTGGCATTTAGTTGAAGTGAACGATTTAGAATAATGAATATTTAATTTCTTTAAAAAGAATAACGATTTAATAAATGACGATGACAAATGTATTGTTTTTATAATGCAATGCGTTGTAAGAATAATAGTTATTTTTGATGCAGTCAATATCACAACTGGAGGCTAAGGCGCGCCTCCCAGCACCAGAGCTGGAAGTTGTCAGCGATCCACAGCTGATGGCTTGTGCCAGGATCGGTGAACCAGAACCATCCAGAACCTGCTCCACCTCTCCGTGGTGCCTCTAGTAACAGACTAACCTGTCTAGTCTGGCCAAGCGAGCAGGGATCGAAGAGGGAAGACCCCGGTACTCAAAAATGTCGTGCTGAAGTCGGATGTGTTGGGCCGAAATGCGCAAATATAAGAGTGTTACACTGCAAACCACAACACAACGCAGACACGTCCACTTAACGTCCTTTTAAGGGCGGATGACGAAGAGGAATTCTACAATCTAATTCCTAATTCTAGAATACTTTAGTCATCGGGCGAACGAAAGCAAGCATATCACAGCTAGGGTTGATGCTACTTGATATGCAGTAAGTTTAATGTTAGATTGTGCTTCTGCGTGGAAGAGATTTTAGTTCAGTTATAAAGAACAATACTCTTTTTTTCGTGTGGTAGATAATTAAGCTTGTAGTGTCTGTGTGTCTATATCTGTGTGCTAGAGACATGAAAATAAGAGAAAAAAAAAAACAAGATAAACAACATTTTAAAAAGAATAGAACTAAAATTCATAAACACAAATAAGGAGAAACGAGCATTCCAAAATCAAGATTTAAAGTTGTCAGAGATTCACACCTTATGGCTCTCATTGGGAACGGTGAACCAGACCTTCCTCCACCTCTTCGGGGTCTATCTTTCGTTCGCCCGAAGTATTGTCTTTATCAGCAATGTCGTTTCATGTATAAATTTTACTGTCTTTTGTAATTCTTGCGATGTCCCATATAGTTTTGTCTGTAGTGTTGTATCTATAGACCAATAGATTTTCCTCAGTCTGCTATATTCAGTGCAGTCTTGAAGTATGTGTTCAGCAGTCTGGGGCGCCTGTTCACATGTACAAGTAGTTGAGGTGCCGATCTTGAATTTTGTATACATGTGACTATGGATTCGATTGTGTCCTGTTCTGAGGCGTATAATGATAACTTGTTCATATCTATTCATATTATGAAAGGCATCCTGATTTGGGGCTTGTGGTCCTCTGATTGATTTGATTATCTGTTTCTTATGATGGTATGTAACTGGTCCTCTTTGGGGTGACTCGAGCAACAGACTAACCAGTCTAGTCTGGTCAAGTTACTAGGGATCCAGAAGAGAAAGGCAACGCTGTACTCAGAAAACGTCGAAGAGGGATGTGTTGAAACGGAATGGTGCAAACATCAGAATTTACTGTAAATATCAGTACAACGTGTCCACACCCACTTAGCGCCCTTTTAAGTGCGGATGACGGGATCTGTGGCCTAGGCCTGTCAAGGAGGAGAACTATTCTTTTTGTCATTGGGTGAACGCAAGCAAGCAAGCAAGCAAGCAAGCAAGCAAGCAAGCAAGCAAGCAAGCAAGCAAGCAAGCAAGCAAGCAAGCAAGCAAGCATTAACACAAAGAACGCGCCGATTAACTAAATAAATAGAAGGAATACATTTATAATAACCAGAAATGAGAAACTTAGTGGGCGTGTAAGAAGACTTATCAACCAACATAGAACTGGAGCCGTCAGTCGTTGGACACTGAGGGAATTTCTGAGGAGGGTATCTGAGCACCTATGGACATGTTCAGAGTGCAATGATGATGACCCGCAAATAACTCAATAACTCAATATATTAACCAAACATGGAGCAACATTATCTAGTTGCTTGTCCAACGTTACTTTATTACCTGTCGGGTTAAATGTATGTACTCACTAGTCAGTTTTCGTTTATTTATTCATTTATTTTTTAAACAGTTTATTTGTCTATTCGGGATATTCGACGGATTCTTCTGTAGAGTTTAATTACAAGCTACAGAGTTGTCTTTCCAGCTACTTTAGTCTCTCACAGCCACTGTCCTGTGATCTCTACTTTAGTCTCTCACAGCCACTGTCCTGTGATCTCTACTTTAGTCTCTCACAGCCACTGTCCTGTGATCTCTACTTTAGTCTCTCACAGCCACTGTCCTGTGATCTCTACTTTAGTCTCTCACAGCCACTGTCCTGTGATCTCTACTTTAGTCTCTCACAGCCACTGTCCTGTGATCTCTACTTTAGTCTCTCACAGCCACTGTCCTGTGATCTCTACTTTAGTCTCTCACAGCCACTGTCCTGTGATCTCTACTTTAGTCTCTCACAGCCACTGTCCTGTGATCTCTATCCATGACAATTTCCCTGTGGTAAAGTAAAGGCAGTAGCTAGCCAGAGAAGTAATAGGTAACGCTAAATTAATAATAAATGATGACAAGTTAGGAGAAGAAGAAGTAGAAGACGAAGAATATGAAGAATAAGAAGAAAAGTAAAAGAGGAAGAAAAGAGAGGAAGATGAAGAAAGAGAAGAAGTAAAAGAGGACGAAAAAAAGAAGAGGAAGAAAGAGAAGAAGCAAAAGAAGAGAAGAAAACGAAAAAAGAGAAGAGGTAAAAGAAGAAAGATAAGAGGAAAAAGAACAAGAAGAGAAGAAGATCACCTAAACACGAGTAGGAAGCAAGCTTCACTTAGGATGAAAAGAACACACACACTCACGAAGGAAAGTTGAGGGTGTGGGAATACTAGAAGATCCAGCAAAGGGGGTGAAGGAAATTGTATTGTCAATCTAATCGCGTAATGCATGGCTGAGTCAATGGGCCGATTCTGGCGGCCAAATTGCTCCAGTGCCGTTTGTCCATCGATTCCAGCTTCCAGAATACTACTCCCACAACGAGGGTTTGTCGAGGGTATGGATTGGGGACGCAATTGTGAGCCAAAAATAAATCCCTGTCAAGATTATTGTGACCAAAAAATTAATTTTTAGAATGCAGTAATTCCGTAATGTACATATATATATACATATATATACGTACATATATAGGTTCTTTATATAATCCAAGAAGAAAGGCGTGATAATTTTATTTAAAATAAAAAAGATATTGTATCGTTACGGAAAAGGGGACAATCATGAAGGGGATATCATTGTTTGCTCTTTTATTTGGCTTTGTGGGCCAAACTGGCACTTTGTATCTGCAGGACACTTCTTCCCGCTTCCGTCATTCCACCCCCCCCCCCCTTCTTCCTCTTTCCTTGTTCTGGTGGATATTGTGGGTGATTAATTATTTCCACACACACAACTTGCGAGCGGAGAGTATTAAACAAACACGCAGAGTTTGGTGCGGGATTAGTTGAAGTGGAATAGCCACACGGGTCGAATGTTTAAAGGGCCCTATTTGTGTGTTTGTTTGAATGTTTGGGCTCAATGGGAAACGAGTGATCCAACTAGAGAGGACTGATAAGCTCCCCTTTTCATGTTTAATTTTTCTGTTTAATACTGGAGAACGTGTGTACAATAATATATTCTGTTCTACCAATAGGATGGACCGAGTTCGACCTATAGTGGGCCGGTAGTGTTTTTCTTTTTTTCTTCGTTTCTTGGTGGAAGGAATTTAATTTGTAAAAAAAACTTTAACTGTGCACTGCGTGGCGACAGCACTGTCGTATAGATTAATCAGATTTTTTTTTTCTTCAGTGCGCAAAGTCCACCCGCTCCCCACACTTCCGTCGTCATCAGCATCATGTGCCAGACTAGTTGGCCTAGGCGATCGTGTCCTTCCTTACTTCTCTGTCCTCTCTCAGTTCACAAACCTTATGAATTTGTTGAAATACCGTAACGGTAGTCCTAGTGAGTGCGTGCGTGCGTGCGTGCGTACGTACGTGTGTGCGCGCGCCCACGTGTGTGTTTTTTTTTTCTTTAAAAAATTCATCTGGGGTTGAAGGTGGCAGATAATCCAAAGATCATAATTCTCCCTCTCTGGCAGTTCAGACCAAATCTTTGTAGATTATATTTTGCTCATAAACTCATCGTTGAGCCCTCTCTGTTCATTGGACCTCTTGATATTCACGTATAAGAGATGGTAACTCCAGTGTTATTCTATTAATTTTCCATGGATTTAATATTTAGATTTTTTCTCCTACACTATTATCACATCGCTGTGCCATACAACACGCCTAGAACGTATGTAAAGAAACGAATTTATGCAGCCATTTCTTGCTACCTTTTCAAAACTCAAGGAAAATCGAAGTAAATGATTTACATCACTAGTGTACAGGGAACATGGTATTAGTACCCCAAAATCAATGCCGTCACCAAGAAGAGGACAACATTAAAAGATATAGGTTAAGGCTCTGACAGAAAGCTGTGACTGGGTATGGGCAATAGGTTAGACCAAATATTTGTGCGTAGAACATAGGTTAGACCAAATATTTGTGCGTAGAACATAGTTTAGACCAAATATTTGTGTGTAGAACATAGGTTAGACTAAATATTTGTGCGTAGAACATAGGTTAGACCAAATATGTGTGCGTAGAACATAGGTTAGACCAAATATTTGTGCGTAGAACATAGGTTAGACCAAATATTTGTGCGTAGAACATAGGTTAGACCAAATATTTGTGCGTAGAACATAGGTTAGACCAAATATTTGTGCGTAGAACATAGGTTAGCCCAAATATTTGTGCGTAGAACATAGGTTAGACCAAATATTTGTGCATAGAACATAGGTTAGACCAAATATTTGTGCGTAGAACATAGGTTAGACCAAATATTTGTGCGTAGAACATAGGTTAGACCAAATATTTGTGCATAGAACATATGTTAGACCAAATATTTGTGCGTAGAACATAGGTTAGACCAAATATTTGTGAGTAGAACATAGGTTAGACCAAACATTTGTGCGTAGAACATAGGTTAGACCAAACTTGTGTGCATAGAACATAGGTTAGACCAAATATTTGTGCGTAGAACATAGGTTAGACCAAATATTTGTGCGTAGAACATAGGTTAGACCAAATATTTGTGCTTAGAACAGTCTATTTGTTATATACTTAACCTATTGTGAGCCTTCATGCTGAAACTCAAAAGAAAAAATAACGCCTGGAACTCTTGCCCCAGGCAGGCCAGCCCCTACCAACTAGAGTGTTAACTAGCCCCTACCAACTAGAGTGTTAACTAGCCCCTACCAACTAGAGTGGTAACTAGCCCCTACCAACTAGAGTGTTAACTTTTTCAGTGCGGAAGGTTTTTATCAATTTAGCGGTAGAGATTTCATAGACATAATTTTAGTGCTGAAGTCGGATGTGTTGGGCCGAAAGGCGCAAATATAACTGTTATACTGCAAACCACAACACAACGCAGACACGTCAACTACGTCCTTGTAGTACTTTGTAAGGGCGGATGATGAAGAGGAATATTCTAGTCTACCACGATACTCTTTGAATACTTTAGTCATCGGGCGAACGCAACCAACCATAGACATAATTTTATGTTTTTAACAATTCATCTACATTTATTTAACACTTAACATAGTGTATGGGGAAGACATGGAATGTTCTTAAAGGAATGACATGAAACAGAACGACTTGGAAAGTGTTTGTTGAAGATCTATGCTCCACAGGGTCATGAGAGGTAGAAGAGAGAACATTTTGTTGTTACCATTACTAAAGGAAAAATATAAAGGACTCAGCCTTAATAGCAAAAAGACAGAAGTATTGGTAACAACAAAGAAAAAGATTTCACCTCAGTGCAAAATAAAGACAAGTGGGGCAATATTAAAACAGGTAAATGAATTTAAATATTTGGGAACATTGTTAACCTCAGACGGATGATGTACAAAAGAGGTGAGATGCAGAATGACTCAGGCAAAAGCTTTCCAAAACATGAGGAAGATACTATGCAATCCATTTTTGACAATAGAAACAAAAAAAAAAGAGTTCTTAAATGTTATGTAGAGCCAGTCTTAACATATGGATGTGAATCATGCACACTAGGACAACAGACAAGAAAATCACTGGAGTCTGTAGAAATGTGGTTTTACAGAAGAATGTTGAGAATACCTTGGACAGCTAAGAAGAGTAATGAAAACGTTCTGAATGAGGCCAAAGCAAAAAGAGAAATAATTTCCAATATTCGGAAGAAACAATCATCATTTTTTGGCCATGTAATGAGAAGAGAACAACTGGAGAAATTGAGGGACGAAGAGATATAGGGAAGCAAAGAGAAAAAATACCAGACAGCTTAAGGGAATGGCTTGGCAGAAGGTCAACAACAGAAATGATAAAAGAACTGTCGAGATCGAAAGTTGTGGAGAGACATGATCACCTACGCCAGCAGGCCCGGTACTTGATGATGATGATGAATTTAATATCAATACATGAAGCTCAATTAGAGAGAACACCAGGGTAGATGTCGTTAGCTCGCTGGTTTGACAAAGTAATGATCCAGGTAGCTATCCCAGTCTGATAACGCCAGTCAAGCCAGCTGAAAATAGAACATATACGTAACTCATTGAGTTCGAGATAGTTCTAACAGCAAGGAGGAACACACGCCTCATCTCTCCTACCGGTTTCTGCCCCAGTTCGACTGGAGCCGTTTGATATTCCATTCCCCTCCAACATTATAGGTGACGTAACATCATTTACGTGTCGACCACGCTTCAAAGTTTACCGAAGCTTGTTTCCATGCATATAGAGCACAGCACAAATAAACAAACATGAATTATGTAAAGGGGTGGTTTTTGCTATTGATTTCTCTTCTACTATACGATTTGTTGTGCTTGCTGGATTGGCGTAACACTAAAGTCATGATACAAACAGTAGTAATAATGGTAGTAGACGTTGTAGAAGCTGTAGTAGTAGTTATTGTTGTTGTTGTGGAAGTATCAGTAATAGTAGTAGTTTTTGTTGTAGTAGTAGTAAGTTGTAGCAATAGTATTAGACGTTGTAGAAGCAGTAGTATTAGTTATTGTTGTTGTTGTTGTTGTTGTTGTTGTTGTTGTGGAAGTAGTAGAAATAGCAGTAATAGTTGTTGTTGTAGTAGAAGTTGTAGCAATAGTAGTAGACGTTGTAGAAGTAGTAGTAGTAGCTGTAGTTGTTGTTGTTGTTGTAGTAGTGGAAGTAGCAGTAATAGTAGTAGTTTTTGTTGTAGTAATAGTAGTAGACGTTGTAGAAGTAGTAGTAGTTGTTGTAGTGGAAGTAGTAGAAGTATCAGTAATAGTACTAGTTTTTTTGTAGTAATAGTAGTAGACGTTGTAGAAGTAGTAGTAGTAGTAGTAGTAGTAGTAGTAGTAGTAGTTGTAGTAGTAGTTGTTGTAGTGGAAGTACTAGGAGTATCAGTAATAGTACTAGTTTTTTTGTAGTAATAGTAGTAGACGTTGTAGAAGTAGTAGTAGTAGTAGGAGTTGTAGTAGTAGTAGTTGTAGTAGTAGTTGTTGTAGTAGTAGTAGTTGTTGATATACTAGTAGAAGTTGTAGTAAAGTAGTAGTAATAGTAGTAGAAGTTGTAGTAATAGTAGTAGACGTTGTAAAGTAGTAGTAGTAGTGGTTGTTGTAGTGGAAGTAGTAGAAGTAGCAGTAATAGTAGTAGTTTTTGTTGCAGTAATAGTAGTAGACGTTGTAGAAGTAGTAGTAGTTGTAGTAGTAGAAGTTGCAATAATATTAGTAGACGTTGTAGAAGTAATAGCTGTTGCTGTTGTTGTTGTAGTGGAAGTAGCAGTAGTTGCTGTTGTAGTCGTAGAAGTTGTAATAATAGTATTAGAAGTTGTAGAAGTTTTAGTAGTTGTAGTTGTAGTGGAATTAGTAGGAGTAGTAGTAATAGTAGTAGTTGTGGAAGTAGTGGAAATAGTAGTAATATCATTAGTTGTTAATATCATTAGTTGTGGAAGTAGTTGAAGTAGTAGTAATAGTGGAAGTAATAATAGTAGCAGTAGTAGTAGTAGTAGTAATAGTAGAAGCAGATCCATGTGTAGTAGTAGTGGTAGTAATCGTTGTCGTAGAAGCAGAAGTAGTGATAGTGGTAGTAGTGGTAGTAGTAGAAGTAGTTGTAGTTGAAGTATTCGTGGAAATATTTGTTGTAGTAACAGAACCAACAGTTACGCTAATGAAAGTATAATAGTAAAGACGTGATACAAATAATAGCTTTAGTAGAAGTAGTTGCAGAAGTGGTAGAAGAAGTATTAGTAGAAGTAGTAGCACTAATAGTTTTGATAACGGACGAAGCAGTAATAAAGACACGATACAAACTATAGTAGTGACAATAGTAGTACTAGTAGTAAAGTCCTGATACAATAAATATCTGTAGCAGTAGTAGTAGCAGTAGTGTTAGTATTAGTAGTAGTAGTATTATCAGTAGTAGTAGTAGCTCCAGCACTAATAGTTGTGCTAACAGAATTATGAGTAATAGTAGCAAAATAGTGGTACTACTACTAAAAATAGTAGTAGCAATAGTAGCAGTTATAGTAGAGAAAAAAAATAAAAGTAAAGTACCCCGTCACGCCAAGTGGCGTATAGGGTGTTAGTGACCCTATATTTTACAGACCTTCAGCACATGATTTTTGGGGTAATGTGGTCGGTATTACGCCCGTGCTGCTTTTACTTTCCCAGAAAAAAATCCGGTACCCATTTAAGGCTGGGTGAACTCGAAAGCCGTCGGTTGGGATCGAACCCTACCCCTTGTCCTTTGTAGTCCAGTTCACTAACCACTGAGCTATCGCGGCTCCCCTGTAGTAGAGTATTTGTGTTAAAACATTGGTAGTACTATAATCAGTAGTGCTAATAGTAGCAGTGATAAATAACATAAATATTAATGCTGAAATAGTAGCAGTAGTAGTAGTAGTAGTAGTAGTAGTAGTAGTAGCAGTAGTAGGAGTAGTAGTAGTAGTAGTAGCATCAGCAGTAGTAGTAGTAGATGCTTTCGTAGAAACATTGCTAGGCATATTAATAGCTGTAGCTACTGTAGCCAATAGTAGCAGTTGTAGCATCAGTTCTACGTGGTGTAGAAGACATAATAGTATCAATATTGCAGATAATTAGTACTTCTCTTATTAATAATAGTAATAGTAAAAGTAAAGTACCCCCGTCCCGCCAAGTGGCGTATACGGAATATGGTGTTAGTGACCATAATTTTACAGAACTTCCGCACATGATTTTTGGGGTAATGGGGTCACTATTACGCCGTGTCGCTTTACTTTCCCAGAAAATAAAATCCGGTACCCATTAAAGGCTGGGTGAACCGGAAGCCGTCGGTTGGGATCGAACCCTTGTCCTTTGTAGTCCAGTTCACTAACCACAGAGCTATCGCGGCTCTTAATAATAATAGGAGTAGTAATAATAGATAAATGTAGCAACAGCAATATTGTAAACAGCTGTTGTAATTGTAGCATTAGTGTTTAAACAGCAGCGATAGTAAAAGTAGTCTTAAAAAATGTGTTCACTCTTCTGACGACGCCCAAATCACTCGTGTAAAGCTCCCATATAATGTATCCATTGTGATTTATATCTTCCGCGTCCCGCAAATGATAACTAACGAAATAATAAAGGCAGAAGATATCATCGGATGTGATATACCGTTCCTGTTTATATCGATATAATTAGAGCGGATTCGGAAAAGCTCTCGCAGCTCGCAGACAGTCTGCCTGACGCCGTCAAATCTGACACTTCTGACCAGAGCCACATTAGAACGGCCCGCGTCTACAGTGGCGACAGGCAGATAGACGCGGAACCTACCTACATACAAGCACGTTTCCCTTTTCATTCATTGAATATCCAACATCGATCTTCTCACCCACTCATCCACCTACCCGCCCAAAAACAACAAGCAACAACCAGAGAGCTAAAAACTCTCAAAATTCCCCAGAAACTACGGGGAAAGGAATGCGATTGTGCCGAATCTTGAACTCTAATACTGTGATATGACGCCGGTTTTTGGGGAGCAAATATAATTGGAGTCGGTTCCCAGCTTCAATCTAATTAAACTAGTCGGAGCCCGTCTATTGATTCTACGGCGGAGCCTCAATCAGGCGAACACATTATCAATAAAGGTCCCAAATCGAAAGTCACCCAGAGGTTTCCGAGGAAAGCACAAGTCCCGACTCTATTCGCCAATATACATCTTTCTTTCATTTACCGTACAGAAAAGGGAGATACAGAATCTCTGGCGCCAGTACGACTATTATTTTTTTTTCTCCGAGTTCAGAATGAGGGAAAGAGTAGAAGAGGGCATGGGAAGTCTGAAGTGTGGATTGCGATATTATATTTTCTCCTTCCGCAATTACTTGAGGGTAGGAGGCAGTCCCGTCGGCTACGACTGTCTGAACAAAGGGACAGCACGTTACCGGCCACTGTGGTTATCACATAATCAGACAGCAAATATCTATCTGTCTATCTCTGCGAGTTTTCCATTTTTTATCTGCTCTTTCCGTGCTCTTTTCTACGTTCCGTTACCACACAAATTAATTGTCGTATTCCATATCTCTAAGACTTGGTGGCGTCTGTTTTGTGTGGTGTGTCAAGATCTGTAAGGGACTCCGGGATTAAACGCCTACCTTTGACGTGAGAGATTGTTCATATTCTTTGAGAATGTACCACACTGATTGCTACAATTTGCATGACAAATGCGAAATGTCATTTCTTACATTGTTTAATATGAAGTCAAAATCTATTACCTGATTTTAGCGACAATTACTCACATCTGGACTGCTGTTAACTTTTAACAACCAGAATGCTGTTAATATTTTACCACCAGAAAGCTGTTAACATTTCATTATTATTTCCTCCAGCAGAAATATCACGATTTGGAGTGAGAGACTTAATTATATCTGGTTTCCTTTTTTTTTCTTCTGCGTCATTATCTTCTGTTACTCATTTGTATTCTCAGAACTATTTGATCAATGTAAATAAGTGGAACAAAACTGTCCAAGGCCACAGACAACCCCGTACCAGCTTGGTGTAGAGTGTTGATGACGATCACCAACAGAACATTCTTTGTTCTCAAAATGTAGCAAACTTTTCGAAAAATGCTTATGTTGTTAGTTGTCATGAGTCACAGTTTCGTTAGCCGTGTCGTTAGTGTACTAAATAACAATCATCACAAGTTCCAGTCTTTAATCTGATAAATAACAACCATCACAGGTTCCATTTTTTAATCTGATAAATAACAACCATCACAGGTTCCAGTCTTTAATCTGATAAATAACAATCATCACAGGTTCCAGTCTTTAATCTGATAAATAACAATCATCACAGGTTCCAGTCTTTAATCTGATAAATAACAATCATCACAGGTTCCAGTCTTTAACCTGATAAATAACAATCATCACATGTTCCAGTCTTTAATCTGATACATAACAACCATCACAGGTTCCAGTCTTTAATCTGATAAATAACAATCATCACAGGTTCCAGTCTTTCTTTAAATTACTTATTACGTCTTTTAGTGTGAAAAATAGGCGAAATTCTCACTTTTTTACCATCGTGTGCCATCATTGTTGGCGTAGGCGATCACGCCCTCCCACAATTCTCTATCCACAGTGCATCGTAATAATTCTTTTGTTGGCTATTTACCTTGCTGAGCTTGTCTCTTTTTGATATTTTAAGAAACTCTTGTTTGTGTTAACCTTGTTGAGAATGTGCTTGCTTATACTCACTTGTATATTATTAGCTGCTCTGTTCTGTCCAGCAATTTGCATAAATCCAACCCCACCCCTATTTTTGTATCCACCGTTCTTCCCGGTAAGTTGAAAACGTGAATTTAAAAGTATAACGGATCATATATTAACCAAATTTAAACTCCATAAAACTGGCAATTAAAGGAAATTTACTCTGAAATGTAATATATATATATATATATATATATATATATATATATATATATATATATATATATATATATATATATATATATTCACTTTTTGCGCGGTCTCGCCTTATGTCTTTTGGCGTGTGCTGAGACTGCTACGATGGGGACTACAATTACCTTTCTTTGTTTGAGAGATGGGTTAGTAATTCGGATGATTCCGCTGGCACGGGCGATTGAGTAATTAACGATTTTAATTTGTTTGCAGTGCTACCGGGACCTTCCATAACCATATATATATATATATATACAAACATAGTTGCACTTTTTAATGTTTCCGTAACTAATTAGTTTAAATGCTACATAATAAAATGGATTAGAATATGGTTTATTTACATTTGGTGTTAGTATACCATGAAAATCTCAAACTCTTTTCTTTGAACTCATGGGGAACTCCCGCGTTCATCTTTCGTCTCGCCTTTTAAATGTTTTTATACAAATGAGAAGGTAAGTGTGACAAAATTAGGTACAGAAATTATTAACTGCCGGCTGGGTTCTTTGTCTTCGCGAGTAAGCCAATCCGGCCTAAAACAAACATTATCACCGGTGCCCCCGGACTGAGTGCTGCTGGATGCAGCTACAGATTAACGGCTTGATTGTTTGAACAGGTGCTTGTGTCCATAGCCTTCTTGTTTTCACTACCATGTTGCCATGCCCCGTCATTCAATTCTGTTCTTTTCATCAACATAAAATTATTATTTTTTTCAAACCTGCGGCGAAAATAAGATATTTTGTAGATATTTCGTAAAACTTCAACATAGCATATAAAGACTACGATACATGATTTGTGTTAGGTTATTTGATGGTTGATTTCCTCCTTGGTTTTGATTGGTTGGTATATCTCAGTCGCAAATAGACCTAAGTCATTCGGCTAAGAAATATGATAATGTGTCCGATGTCTTTCTACATACCCAAGTCAGTGGACAAAAAAAAATGGCTGTCACATCAAAAGAATATATAATTAGAATAAACACCGCAACTTAATGTAACAACTCAACGCATCTACGACCTTTCAGAGACACTGCCCTATTCTTGCTGACGTCCTAGACAAGCTGAAATTCGGCGCAATTTTAAATATTTTTAAAATTATTTTCACTGTTTCCTGTTTTGGGAATTGCGCCCCTAAGTACATGGTGCGCCCCTGGTATAACTAACCAAATTGCCGGTAACCTTGAGCCGTTGTCATTTTAAAAAGCGAACGAGGAATTGAAACAAAATTGTAATCGGACCAGCACAGTCAAAGATGAAGGCGAATAGTTCCCTCTCTACATCGATATTGTTGTCTTGTTATATTCTGTTAAAGATTCCGCCTGCCCGCTGGCAGGTTCTTTGACTTCTTATAATATTCCTCTCTCCATTAAATACTGAGAAGAAAGCTAGGAATAGCCCCCGCCATAGAATATATACGGAAACAACAGATAAAAGGGTTTGACCACGTGACTAGGTAGAAAGATCAAAACATAGCACAACGAGCATTCAGCAAACGTTGTGAGAACACCAGACTCAAGGGTCGACCACGAAAAGAGATGGATCGATGGAATATTAGATGCACTAGGAAATATATCAGCAGCAGAGGCGAACAGAAGAACAAAAGACCACAAATTATATCTCCCCTCGACGCTGAAAGGCAGATGAGGAAGGAAAGAAGAAGATTAAATATTTGTTTTTCCAAACGGTTTCATTTATTCCTGAATAAAATTGCCATCACAGCCGATAAACGTCATTAGAATCTTCATTTTAAATCAAGCGCGGAATTAGGGCAATAGTAATATGCAAACCGTTAAAATAGTTGAGCTTTTTACATAAACGTTAATCTTTTAACGAGGAGAAGCAACTTATTCTACCAGCAACGTCATAATATTAAAACACAAGAAATGAACAACAGCAATTATGTTTACAGCAAATGGCGTCACGATGTTTCATTATTCAATGATAAGTGTTCGCAATATTTTTCTTCCAAAAAAAAATATTATTAACAATGTCAGGTACACAATTCCAGACACAAAGGGTTTAATTTCTGCGAAAAAAAAACTTTGGTCGTCTGGAACCGTTAATCCAAGATGGAGAAAAAACAGTTTGGTGGCGCCAAGTGAAGTCAGGTATATTTTTACATTTCATGGATTTGCTTTCAGTGATAGGTTTTCGTTTCACCCAGGCCATTTTGAAACTGACATCCGCTGAGGTTAAAGTTCTTCTCTTTCCTTTTATCAAAATACTGCTGTAGGAAATAGAGAAACCGCGGTTTGACAAGCCTGCACGTATACAACAAATGTTGAAGACAGATCGAGAAAGAGAAGTGTAAGAGTGAGAGATGGAGGGGGAGAGAGAGAAAGAGAAAGAGAGAGAGAGGGGGGGACAGAGATGAATGAGAGAAATAAAGTGGGGGAAAAGTGAAAACTGAAGATTTCTAAAAACAAAAAATTAGAAAGAGGTAAAAAGAAGAGGACAAAATGGGAAGGCAATATTAGACAGACAGACAGACAGACAGACAGACAGACAGACAGACAGACAGACATATAAGAAAATTAAAGATAATATGAGATAACGATGAATCAATATTTTAAAAAAATCAGCAATAAGCACTTCATTAATATAAAGACAATAACAAAAACAATGAAACTGGATGTTCTAATCACGTGCTCCACTGCAAGTTGAAAGATTGATAATAAATACGATGATGAATAAATAAAGAACTTATACTGGAGAGAAGTAAAGAAAACAAAACCAGAGAATGCATTTTCTAGCACTGCAGATACTTGACAAGACTGTACACTTTAGTGACACAATTATGTGTCAGTTATGTTGAAATTCAGTTCTTTTATACGTTCGATTGACTGCATCATATACTACTGTTAGTTCTGTCCTTCTCATCTTTAACGGCTCCACACGTTAGGTTTTTGGGAACAGCGATAGCTCGGTGGTTAAGTGAACTTGGCCGCAAAGAACAAGAGCTTGGTTCGATCCTTATCGACGGCTTCCGGAATCACCCAGCCTTAAATGGGTACTTGATTTTTGTTTCTGGGAAAGTAAAGCGGCACGACTGCGATGAGAATTGAACACGCGACATTTCAGGCCGGGATGTCGACAATCTTCAATCAAGACAACCCAGTATCAGGTGAGAATTGAACACGCGACATTTCAGGCCAGGATGTCGACAATCTTAAATCAAGACAACCCAGTATCAGGTGAGAATTGAACACGCGACATTTCAGGCCAGGATGTCGACAATCTTCAATCAAGACAACCCAGTATCAGGTGAGAATTGAACACGCGACATTTCAGGCCAGGATGTCGACAATCTTCAATCAAGACAACCCAGTATCAGGTGAGAATTGAACACGCGACATTTCAGGCCAGGATGTCGACAATCTTAAATCATGACAACCCAGTATCAGGTGAGAATTGAACACGCGACATTTCAGGCCAGGCTGTCGACAATCTTAAATCATGACAACCCAGTATCAGGTAAGAATTGAACACGCGACATTTCAGGCCAGGCTGTCGACAATCTTAAATCAAGACAACCCAGTATCAGGTGAGAATTTAACACGCGACATTTCAGGCCAGGATGTCGACAATCTTCAATCAAGACAACCCAGTATCAGGTGAGAATTTAACACGCGACATTTCAGGCCAGGATGTCGACAATCTTCAATCAAGACAACCCAGTATCAGGCAGAGATTATCTGAACTAGTACGCTTCTGCTTAATGCGTTGTTAAAACACGCCAGTCAAGTATTTCTACAACATAAAAAGACATATAAAGAAACCTTTGAAATAATATCCTGAATAATTTAAATTGTAGCAGCATTCAATTATCAAGGTAAAGTGATTACCCTACTTATTCTATCTATCTATTGTCCTTTCGAGCCGAAGACGTCACATAGGACAGAACCACAATCTCAAATACAGAAACCTTAGTAAAGTAAAGTACCCCGTCACGCCAAGCGTATAGGGAAATATGGTGTTAGTGACCCTAATATTTACAGACCTTCAGCACATGATTTAAATGTGGTCGGTATTACGCCCGTGCTGCTTTTACTTTCAGATTATTTAAGGCTGGTGAACCCGGAGCCGTCGGTTGATCGAACCTAGTCCGTAGTAGTCCAGTTCACAACCACTGAGCTATCGCGGCTCCTACTAATTTAGGGAATTAGTAAAACCCAGTGTCCTCGCCAGGATTACGAAGGCTGTTGCCGTGGTAAGCCAACCGCCTATCGATTGCGCTAACACACCCAAATACAGAAACCTTGGCATGCCAAAATGGCATTAATTGCAGAGATCACTGCTTCTAAAATCTATGGCTCTGATTCCATAACAATACTTTTTACAGTGACAGCTTGTCAAGCCATCGATCAAACTCCTTAGTCGCCTCTTACGACATGCCTGGAAGGTCACAGTGTCACTATTCTTTACTTCCCTCATAACAAATTACAAATTATTGCTGCTGATGAAATGTTAGTGACTTGTAATACGAAGCTTTGCTGCATGAGGTGTGGTGGAAAGTTTCGTTCCTCGCTACCTTTAATTACCAGGTAGCTCTGGTACCCATTTATTGAAGCTGTTACCCATCTATTGAGGCTGACACCCATTTATTGAGGCTGGTACCCATTTATTGATACGGGTACCCATTTATTGAGGCTGGTACCCATTTATTGAGGCTGGTACCCATTTATTGAGGCTGTTACCCATTCATTGAGGCTGGTATCCATTTATTGAGGCTGGTACCCATTTATTAAGGCTGGTACCCATTTTTTAAGGATGGTACCCATTTATTGAGACTGGTACCCATTTATTGAGGCTGTTACCCATTCATTGAGGCTGGTATCCATTTATTGAGGCTGGTACCCATTTATTAAGGCTGGTACCCATTTATTAAGGATGGTACACATTTATTGAGGCTGGTACCCATTTATTGAGGCTGTTACCCATTCATTGAGGCTGGTACCCATTTATAAGGCTGGTACCAGGCTGGTACCAATTTTGAGGCTTACCCATTTATTGAGGCTGGTACCCTCGTATCATTTATTAAGGCCGGGTAGACCCAGAGATCTCTTTTCTTAGTTCGGAAAAGATGTTTGTTTCAGCTGACACTTAACCCCGAACTTTCAGATCGGCAGGCAAGTGTACTAATCACAACAGCCACCAAACTATCCTATCAAATTATACCCGTCTTCAAATGTGTTATTTAATCCACGGATCACAGGTCAATATATAAATCGACATGGACAAAGAGAATGCCAGATTTCTCGTACACTTCATATCACTTAGCGAACAAAATTTTCATCCAAAATCGCTGTATATATTAACACAAATGGAGTCTTTGGCTTTTCTTGACGCTACCTGCCATATTGCGTTAATCAGGAATGAAATCTGGCTACCTAGCCGAAAGCGGAAATACTAAATAAATAAATATCATTAATTAAAACAGATGTTTTTAACCTGCCTTTATTCGTGGCTCTAGTTGAAGTATGTTCCAATTGCAGTCGATTTTATATTTATGTATCAGGACTGATTTTTATTACTCCTATGATTTATATTGCTTTTAGTAATGTTTCATTACTTGCTGTCTGTCAGACTGTATGTCTACCTGTTGGTTTTACTATCATGGTCGCATTTACCTATAAGCTAAATAAGCTAATACCAAGGCAACACAATCCGAGGGGCCTCAACATATTTTCAATATTTGTTTTGGAACTACATTTTTTTCATACCAGTATATTATTTTACAATTCAAACAAGGCAAATTGGATTGTTGTGGCATATTAAAAGACACAGTAGCCAACTAAAAGTAATCTTGGAAGGGAACAAACAAGATAAAAGAGGCAGAGAGAGACAATGACTAAAAATACAATGACTAAAAATGGGCGAGTAACATCAAAAGATGGACAAGTCAATGTATGACAACTTGCACTATCAAAGCAAGAGAGAGAGAGAGAGAGAGAGAGAGAGAGAGCGGAATTGGGCTCCATGGTAGCCAACCTTCGATGCGGAGACGGCACTAAATGAATGAATTTTATTTCAAAGATTGTGGCACCTTCTGGTTAATTATTAAAGTTGTGGGGGGGGGGTGGGGGAGAGGATAAAGAGAGAGAGGGAGAAAAGAGGAGATAATCTCAAAGTTTCATTTAGTTTGCAGCCTCATTAAATCTATATAGGGTTCTGCATGCTATCTTTCTTTATATATGACTTGTCTCCCATCTCTGAAGTTTCCAACGCCATTTCTCATTCTATTTCTGCCCGATGACTATCGTTATCTCAGAGTCCGCTCTAAAAAAAGGATCCAAAACTGTCACAAAATGGAGGTTCAGTTGTCGCAAAAAAAAAAAAAAAGAAATAGGTTTGGGCTCCGACGCATAAAAAAAATAGTTCAGGGGCCAGGCCCTGATACTTACAAAAACAGTTCAGAGACCAGGCCCTGATACTTAGAAACAATAGTTGAAGGGCTGGGCTCTGATGCTTAAAAATAATTTAGAAGCCATGCTTTCAAGCATAAAAAATAGTTAATAGGTTGGGGCTTGTGTAAAGAAAGTTTGGGACAGCTGAACTTTAGCACTGATGCGGGATGGTAGGATGAAACTGAACAACTGACTTTCACATAACATTGTGATATTATTTATTATATAATATATGTGAACAAGTTATCATTATATACTTCAGAGCAGTGCACAATTGACTCCATATTCGCATGTATACAAAATTCAAGATTGGAACCTTAACTACATGTACATGTGGACAGGCGCTACAGACTCTGAACGCATGTTTCAAAGACTGTACTGAATATAGTGGACTGAGGAAAATCCATTGGCCCATAGATACAACACAACAGACAAAACTATATTGACCACTGCAGGAATTACAAAAGACAGTAAAATTTATACAGGAAACGGCATTACAGATATAGACAATACTTCGGAACGAAGGACTGGCTGGTAGACAGACAGACAGACAGACAGACCAGACAGCAGACAGGCAGACAGACAGACAGACCGGACAGACAGGACAGACAGACAGACTGACAGACAGACAGACAGACAGGACAGACAGAGACGGACGGACGGGCGGACCGGCAGACTCTCAACGAGGACATTCTTTATATCTCTATAAATGGTTCTCAACCAAGAAGTAAACTAAGAATTCACAAATATTCACTGAGCTGGCAGAAATTACTTTCACTTACATGATTCCCAGCTGTTGTCGTTTGTAACGCGGCAGTGGCCGCAACGACCTTGACAGTGCAGTCACCCGAACTATCCTACATCTCCCACAACATGCACAACACACATATTTAGATCCAGAGATTACACGTTGCTGAACTACAGTAACACTTAATACAAAGAGAAGACCCTTTCTGTTATTTGTATTTTGTGTGTACGTTTGTCCTTTCTAAACAAAATAAAAATGTATGAAACATTAAATTGTGAAATATGTCAGAATAAAGGACAAGACATATGTGATATAATGAATCTTTAATTTGATTATGCAACATTGCTTTAGTGACTGACTAAAGAGGCATAGAATTTGCTCATTATACTGTAGTCTCCAGGTAGGGTTCGATCCCAACCGACGGCGTCCGTTTCACCCAGCCTTTAATGGGTACCGGATTTTTTTTTTTTCTGGGAAAGTAAAGCGGCACGGGCGTAATACCGATCACATTACCCCAAAAATCATGTGCCGAAAGTCGGTAAAATTTATGGTCACTGACACCATATTCCCTATGCGCCACTTGGCATGTCGAAGGTACTTTACTTTACTTTCATTACAGTAGTCTCCATGCACAAGCAGTATCAAGATTAAATTTAACTAAATTGGCTTCGTATAATAATTACTGCCCATTTTAAATTTACTAAATACTTAAAATCATTCACTTCTCTTATTCTAAATGGAAGAGAGAAAAAAGCGATTGTTAATCGTAAAAACATTTCACCAGAAGATATATTTTTTTTATTGTTTAATTTTTAATCCAAGAATTTTCAACTGCAGGTAGAAGACTTCCTTTGAAGGGGAAAGAAATACCCCTGGGAGATTAACAAAAAGATCCACCTTGACCAGGACACGGTTAAATGAGTTCTTGAAAAGCCGTGCAAAGAATGCTGAAAAGCCCAAATCTAAATGTATTTAAACGTTTAGCGGACTTTGAGAACGTGTCATGGCGGCAATAGGAAGGAAAAAAGGATCCCGACCCAAGTTAGCTTGGAGATCCTCGCGGTATCAAAGGGAGCTAATGACGTGGTAATTGTACAGCGTCTCACCTCAGCGCTCAAAATCTCCTGGACACAAAAAGACCCAGAGATATTCCACCACGCGTGTTCTCAGCCCTCAATGTACAGCTCGTTTCTTGTATGAGACGAGTTTCTGAAAGACTTTGTGGCACGTTCTTGTAGAGTGGTGTCCCGTGGTTAACTTCCTGGCTAAATGGTGTCAACGATGACATCTTGGTGTTGCGAAGAAGGAATATCATTTATAATATAAAACTTCTTTCTTTACAATACTATACTGTGAAGCTTATTTCATTCTGTTATCATTCACAAAAGGTACTCATATTCCGCAGTCACCCCTCCTTCAATGGTGTTCTAAGATATTGGAAATCTTAACCTCAATAACCAAACCTATTTATTTTCTGCAGGCTAGTAAATCTCTCAAGTCCTTACAGTTTCTTTTGGCTTTTGTTGTTTCCCTTTTGCTTTTTTTTTTTTTAAACGTAAGGCTCTTCAAAAATCCAGGCATCCTCTATTCTACCCAGCCCCCTTAACCTCAACAAGTCCTCATAAATAGGGCGCCATCGTGATAGGAATATTTAATTTTAGGGAAAAAGTGTGGAACATGAGAGAAAGAGAGAGAGAGAGAGAGAGAGAGAGAGAGAGAGAAGGTAGGTAGAGAGAGAGAGGAAAAAAATGTCTTAATAATATAATTTAAAGGTTTCTTTCAGCAAGTGAGGCAGTAGCAGCGTGGTGTTTTCTAAAGTAAAACACAGTTTGTTTGTTTGTTTGTTTGTTTGTTTGTTTGTTTGTTCGAGCCAATTTTTCATTTTGTGCGAATATCACTTTTCCCCAGTTTAATACCTTAGTCGTGTGCTCATGTATACCTTGCCACTTAGGCATTTATTCTCCGACTTCAAATGCACGCTCATTATTTTTTTGTGTTTTTGTTTTAACAGTTGAGATTTTTGACGTTTTTGTGAAGATTTTCTGTATCAATTTTGTTCCCTGTTAGCGGTCATTTTTGGTTTACTCTTTTCGATTTCCAATAGACAAGGATTCTTTAACGTGCGCAGACAGCACGCCACCTTCTTCTAGTCGTTTTCCAAGAAGACTAGAAATCGAACCTCACTACTCAGAGATCGTAGGAAAAGGAAAGCAATGAGGAAATCACGGAACCTAAATGGAAATTTCCACCGCCTGTGAGGGATTCGTACCCGGAACCTCAATGTCTAGAAGCCGACGGCTTACCCATAGACCACCTAGATACCATATAATTAAAGTTCTTAACTCCCTAACTGTTAATACCTCTCTTCTTGCAAGGTAGCAATGTCAATACAAAGGAGTCAGATGAACTGTGTTCTACAACAAAGCACGTAACAGATGCCATGCGATGAAGAAAATGAAAGACAGCATTAAAGGCAAAAATATGAAAAAAATGTATCTTGCGGTGTTGAACTTACACTGAAAACACTCAAACATTTGACAATACACACACGGCCAGAACACTCAGCAAGAGTAACGTGGTGTTGAACATTTGACAATAAGCACACGTTTAGAAACACTCAACAAGAGCAACACGGTGTAGAACATTTGACAATAAACACACGGTTATAAACACTCAACAAGAGCAACACGGTGTAGAACATTTTACAATAAACACACGGTTAGAACACTCAACAAGAATAACGTGGTATAGAACTTGACAAAGAACATTCAGTTAAAAAAAAAAAAAAATCGAACAGCAAAACATCTGACAAAGAACTGTTGAGTAAGAACATCAGAGAAAACGGAACATGGAAAAGTTGAGACAAATCCTAAACAAAAGGTTCCCCTATCGGAGATTTGTATGTTCCTTGTCCTTACCTCCCGCTTCGACTTAAACTTGACACAGAACAAATAGTTTACACAGCGGAGATATAGCCCATCTGTAGCGACCTGTTATCTCCTAACAAATTTTGAAACTTCCTTTTTTCCAACATTCTTTGTTTTCCCCGCCATCCTTTCTCCTAACGCTAATTCTCATTAACTGTGCATCACGTGATAAACAAATCGGATTAATCCGCAGTTTGTTTAACTCTGTGGAACATCCGGTACATTGATAATGTCCCCTGGAACTCGATGAGAGGCCCGTGGTATCTCTGAATACACTTTTTTTTTGACTTTTCTCGTTTCCTTCCAAATCACAAGAGTCAAGGATGTTGGCCTCGCTGACAGAGTTACTGCCCTTTTATTTAATGTTAAACAGGTTTTACATGACTTCCGGAAGTCCTGATTGAGGGTGGATAAGTTCGAGGCGTTGGAGTAGTAGATTCTTTGTGATTGGTCGTTAGAAAGACAGAGATCAGACGGCAATGAGAGCGTTATAAGAGCAGCGCTAGACGACGTTAATACAGGAGACAAATACTTAATGTGCAAATCAATACAGCGATGGTTATGCGCGGAGAAGAAGCATCGGAGAGAACAAGTAAAATGGTAATGGACGAAAGAAAATAGTGACAGAAAGAGATACAAAAAGAGATACAGAAAAAGGAACAGGGACACTTTTTCGGCATGGTGCTGATTCGGAGGCAAATGGCCTGACAGCAAAAGAGATGTAAGCTGCTGGAGACTCGTACCTGATGGATCGGTAAACGAGAACCTTCCAGACCCTACCACACTTCTTAGCAGTGCTTATAGTAACTGACTAACCAGTCGGGTCTGGTCAAAGTATAAGGGTCGAAGAGGAAGTGACACCCGGTACCCACAAATACTGTGCTGACATCACATACATACTGGGCCGAAAGGCGCAAATAAATTATAATACACGCATCTACGCCCAGTTATCGCCCTTTTAAGAATGGATGACGAAGAGATATATCTATTGCTTTAGTTGTCAGGTCGTGAACGCTGGAAAGTATAAAACAAAGGTTTCTCTCTCTCTCTCTCTCTCTCTCTCTCTGTGATCAAGTCTCAATCAGAGTAGGATTCCAGACTCTCTTATGAAGTCAGCTGTCTGTTTAAGCGATTCGATTGCCCCATATAGTTTCTCTTCCAGGGAGGTGGGTGTGGACCATATTGCTCTTCTCAGGTCTGTGTACTGGGGGCAATCTTGTAGAACATGTTAATGACAGGTCAGATTCTACCTACTCAGAGCCTTGTTGATGAAAAGATTGAACTGAATTATAACATCTGTAATCACTAGATGGTTGCAAAATAAACTACTACTCGGAAATAGGTTTAACTGCTGCGCTAATTTAACTGCTGCCTGCGCTAATTTAACTGCTGCGCTAACATCTAATTTCAGCGTTCCGTTGAGCTTCCCAGAACCGCTTTACATCAAACAGTCCGATTAGTATGGGAGCCGCGATAGCTCAGTGGTTAGTGAACTGGACTACAAAGGACAAGAGGTAGGGTTTCGATCCCAACCGACGGCTACCGGTTCACCCAGCCTTTAATGGGTACCGGATTTTTTTTCTGGGAAATAAAGCGGCACGGGCGTAATACCAACCACATTACCCAAAAATCGTGTGCCGAAGGTCTGTAAAATGTATGGTCACTAACACCATATTCCCTATACGCCACTTGGCGTGACGGGGGTACTTTACTTTGTTTTTTAGTCCGACTAGTGAGCGAGGTTCACTATTGCCCACACAGTGACAAAGTTTACTGATGTTGTCCTAGACGGAGCTCTACTGTACCCGCTTAGAAGACAAACCTCAAACCGTTTTTCTTTTCAGAACATGTGAAACAAGGTTTCTGCCAATCCCACAGATCAATATCCAGGATCTAATAGCTTACGGCTCACTTCTACCTCGCGGCATTAACATCTCACATGCTCAACACTTGCAACACAAACTCTAAATAAACGTGAAAAGTCTACGTCAAACTTATAAACATTTTGACCTCTACAACACAAAAACAAAAAAAAGCACCCACAACATATAATAAAACCATACACTAGAATAATAAAACTGCATACCCACACTGGCTAAGACAATCTTTACCATTCGCTACGGCAACAAGCTTTCTTACGTAACAAAGCTCTGAGAGAATAAACATAATGTACACAGCTACGATAAACCTGACAATCTAGGTAATTAAGTGATGAATAACACAACAGAAAACGGGGAAAGTTGTAGCTTTACGGTTAAGTAAGACGACATAAAATATTCTGACGATGCAGTCAAACAGCTTCCTGCCGTGCCCAGAAAATGTGTACAGACAGAAAAAACAAACATGGGGGTACTTATCATCATCAAGTTGCCTGTACTTTACAAAACACTTATCATAGCCCGTCGGAATGAACCTCTGTCTTTGCTCATATCTCCAGCTTTTTATGTTATGTTTAAGATCTCCGTGATTTCTTGAAACGACCTTCTTCTCGGTCAGCCCTTATATCACATTCCTGGAACCGTGTTCTATCATGTTTTCCCTTCCCAGCCCGCTTTGTTTATTGAAGTGGTGGCCGTAATATTTTAAATTTCTCTGCGAGATGTTGTTTATCAGCCAATAGTTAGGTTCTTTAAAGTGTCTTCATTGATCTTTTTCCACTATCCAATGTATCTTATGAATTTTTTTGATAGCATTTTGTTTCGAACGAATCAGGTTTCTTCATTGTTGTTTGTAAAAGTGTCTGTAACTCACAACCATGTTGCTACTGAGAAGAAACACGTCCTCTGTGGTTTTAATTTTCCTGCTTTGTTGGTATTTTGGCATGTGCTATTTTTGTAATTTAAAATGTGTGTTGCTTTTGTAGGATAACTAATAAGTACAAAATTCTAACTAATTGTTACAATGTAACTCTAACCTATAGATACGATCAAAATGAACCAGTACAAAATGTCTAACTAAAAGGTGTGATCAAAACTCTAGTAAATAGCAACGACAAAACTCTAACCAATAGCTACGATCAAAAATAACTAATAGCTGCGATCAGAACTCTAAACAATAACGACAAAACTCTATCCAATAGCTACGATCAAAAATAACTAATAGCTGCGATCAAATATAACTAATACCTACGATCAAAACTCTAAGCAATAACGGCAAACCGTTAATCAATAGCTACAATCGAAAATAACCAATAACTACGATTAAAACTCTAAGACGATAACGCCAAAACTGTAACCAATAGCTACTCTTTGATCAAATCTCTAACAACGTATCTATTCTCACCTAACAAAGCTCACCTACCAAAGCACAAAACCAGAATGTTGAGATTAGCGTTCGTGACCTCGTAGACAGGAGTTCAGAGAAACAGTTTCAAGAACTAGGATAACGGCCTACATTAAAATTATGTTCTCCGCCCTCCTTGACACGACTGCTAACAAGAACAGCTGCAAATATATTAATACTGCATTAGGCTACAGCGAACATGTACGAGTTACCCGTGTGCTTATTCGCTCAGCATGACTGTACCGCTAAATTCAGACACTTCCATTTCTGTTAGCCGTCTAACTCCGACTATATTTTCTTCTACTGTCATAGCTCCACTTGTATATTTCTTTCTACCGTCCACTTTCAATTCTGCCTATTTATTTCTATCGTCCACTTTCAATTCTGCCTATTTATTTCTATCGTCCACTTTCAATTCTGCCTATTTATTTCTACTGTCAGCTTTCAATTCTGCCTATTTATTTCTACTGTCAGCTTTCAATTCTGCCTATTTATTTCTACTGTCAGCTTTCAATTCTGCCTATTTATTTCTACTGTCAGCTTTCAATTCTGCCTATTTATTTCTACTGTCAGCTTTCAATTCTGCCTATTTATTTCTACTGTCAGCTTTCAATTCTGCCTATTTATTTCTACTTTCCACCCTCAACGCGATCTATTTCTTTCTACCGTCCACCACCAACTCTGCCTTTTTCTTTCTACCGTCTATCCTTAACTCTATTTCTTTCTACCGTCTATCCTTAACTCTATTTCTTTCTACCGTCTATCCTTAACTCTATTTCTTTCTACCGTCTATCCTTAACTCTATTTCTTTCTACCGTCTATCCTTAACTCTATTTCTTTCTACCGTCTATCCTTAACTCTATTTCTTTCTACCGTCTATCCTTAACTCTATTTCTTTCTACCGTCTATCCTTAACTCTATTTCTTTCTACCGTCTATCCTTAACTTTATTTCTTTCTACTCGGATAAATTCGACTCCTCTAGAATTCTCTATCATCCAACTTGGAATCCGTTTAAATTGTATACTCTCTCTCTCTCTCTCTCTCTCTCTTTTCTTTCGTTCTCTATATCTATATCTCTCATTACTTTTTCTCTCTGTATATACACACATTCTCTTTTTCTCTCCACACACACACACATGCGTTCTCTCTCTCTCTCTCTCTCTCTCTCTCTCTCTCTCTCTCTCTCTCGTTCTTGTATATTCCACGTTAAATTGAGAACTGCTGTGCCTGAAGAGCCCGCGGTCAGGTCGTCATAGATACAGCAACAGAACCTCCATGCAAATCACTTTACTCATTGCTCTTGGTGCACGAGTTAGCAAGTGTGGACGAGGCGAGATAATGAAAAACGAGGGGTTCCCATTCTGAGCTCTTGAGTTACTACCGCAACTTAATATATCCATCTTTATTTGTCCTCTTAAACTAGGGGTAAGTTAGTTCGTGGTGTAAGTGTTTGGAAAAGTGAAACGGCTAGTTACTTTGTATTTTTTTTTTTCAGAATCGGTTGAGTTGAGTATATCAATGTGTGAAATGATGGTGCTAAAAATCAAGAAACGACCCAAAAATGTCCCCCTTTGATGGAGACTTAAAAATAAAGGTATTACCGTAACATATGCTGCAGGAATGTTAACGTAGTTTATATTCAATGTTACGCGCTGCTGCAATTAGAGATGCTTCCTCTCCGTGCTGCGGTCGGACGACAGCTTGTCTTCATCATCCGTCCTTAAAAATACGCCAATTAAACTGGCGTAGATGTGAGAAATACTAAAAAAAAGAGGAAAAAAGCGGTATGGTGACAGCTTTACGTGGAAATGGACGAAACAAATGTCAACGTTTCGGCCAAGAGGCCTTCAGCTGGACGAACAACAAACACACAATATATATATATATATATATATATATATATATATATATATATATATATATATATATATATATATATATATATAAGGGTATATTAACAAATCTAACTACATGGGGATAATGTGCTAGACACTCAAGAGAGGAAAATAAAAAAGGAGGTCACTTCCCTGTGTTCCAGGTGCGGTTAGTCTTAGAAATTACTTTACTGGCGTAGATGTGTTGTGTTGTCGTTTATAGCAAACGAATTTCTGCCCGAGGTATCCTACTTCGTCGACGCATTTGTGTGTTGCCTTCCTTCTTTGATCTCCACTGACGTGGTCAGATTTATGTTTCTAGAGATACCACGAGAAGGCTGAGAAAGAACTTCAGCTGTTGCCAGTTATGCTGATTGCGTGTGTGGGGGTACAGGCCCCTGATCACGATAATGGGAGAAAAGAACACAGTCACCTGTGACGTTTGTGTGACTACTGGAGACGTGACCACGATGATGGGAGAAAAGAACAGTCATCTGCCACGTTTGTGTGACTACTGGAGACGTGACCACGATGATGGGAGAAAATAACAGTCATCTGTCACGTTTGTGTAACTACTGGGGACGTGACCACGATGATGGGAGAATGGAACACAGTCACCTGTGACGTTTGTGTGACTACTGGAGACGTGACCACGATGATGGGAGAAAAGAACAGTCATCTGCCACGTTTGTGTGACTACTGGAGACGTGACCACGATGATGGGAGAAAATAACAGTCATCTGTCACGTTTGTGTAACTACTGGGGACGTGACCACGATGATGGGAGAATGGAACACAGTCACCTGTGACGTTTGTGTAACTACTGGAGACGTGACCACGATGATGGGGAAAATAACAGTCATCTGCCACGTTTGTGTAACTACTGGGGACGTGACCACGATGATGGGAGAATGGAACACAGTCACCTGTGATGTTTGTGTAACTACTGGGGACGTGACCGCGATGATGGGAGAAAAGAACAGTCATCTGCCACGTTTGTGTAACTACTGGGGACGTGACCATGATGATGGGAGAATGCAACACAGTCACCTGGTAGCATCTCGTAGAAGGCGTAAAGGAGGTTCAAGAACACATTTTTTTGTCGGTGCTTTTGAGTTGAAGCCATCTTCAGTGCTTTTGCTATAGTGTAACGGGTGTGCTTTATACTGCTGGACGGGGTGAGGAGGTGGTATGAGCACTATGGAGTTGTCTGCTGTTCAACGAAGATGATGTTTCTAAACTAAACTAAACTAAACTAAACTAAACTAAACTAAACTAAACTAAACTAAACTAAACTAAACTAAACTAACTAAACTAAACTAAACTAAACTAAACTTCTTCTTCTTCTTTCCTTCCTCATCTGCCTTTCAGCGTCGAGGGGAGATATAATTTGCGGTCTTTTGCTCTTCTGTTCGCCTCTGCTGCTGTTATGTTTCCTAGTGCTTCTAATATTCCATCGATCCATCTTTTCGTGGTCGACCTTGGGTCTGTTGTTCTCACAACGTTTGCTGAAGGCTCGTTGTGTTGTGTTTTGTTCTTTCTGCCTTGTCACGTGGCCGAACCATTTATCTGTTGTTTCCTATATATCTATGGCTGGGCTATCCTAGCTTTTTTCTCAGTTCTTCATTCTGATCTTATCTCTCAGACTGTTTCCTGTCATTCGTCTAACACATTTCATCTCTGTAGAGGTTATTTTTCTTATTGTTCTTGCATCTAGAGTCAGGTCTGGCATTGGTAGCACAACGTTGGAATGAAGATGTATTGTAGAGTGCTCGTTTTGCCTCCAGAGTTATTTCCTTGGATAATAGTGGTGATAACTGTCCGATGATTTGACAAGCTTTGTTGCATCTTGATTCTATCTCTGCTGTTTGGGAATTGTCGTTTGTCATTAGACTCCTAGGTATTTGAATTCTCTACTTGTTTTAGTTGTCTGCCTTCTATAGTTATGTTGACTGATCCATACGCAAGGAGTCAGAGCTGTTCGTCCTTGTCTACCCACTACTCCTTCCTCCTTCCTCTTTTACTGACCATATACAAGAATAGCAACCAATACTCATTGTAGCGACTTGTTAATTTCAACAGCTTCCCACGTGGCCCACAGCCATACCTCAATTGATGATCACATTTTTATCTACAGTATCCGGCCATGTTTCCACTGTTTAAGTCAGACTATTCTTGTTTTGTCTGCTTTTTCTTTTCCAAAATGTGTATTTGCTGTGGCTGTAGGGCTTGATACTCATTGCTGTGATTTTGTTGCTTTTCGTTGCCTTTTTGTTGCTGATTTCGTTGCTGTTTATTTATGAAGTGACAGCTATAAATGACAATCATTGAAAACGTAGAGGAATAAAGAAGTGGTTTCAGCCTGACAGGGGTAAATGGCGATACAAAAAAAAAAGATCTGACAATGCGCACTAAAAGCTGGTGTTCTTCTGGGACATAGACAATATACATAAACAAAGAACGGAGACATAGACAATACACACAAACACAGACAGAGATGGGATATGGTACAGACAAACACAATCATATCTAGGACATAGAAAGTACAGACAAATATATCTAAAGATGAGACCTAGACAATACACAAGCACAGAGTCGGGACATAGACAATACACACAAGCACAGAGTCGGGACATAGACAATACACACAAGCACAGAGTTGGGACATAGACTATACATACAAGCACTTGTTGGGACATAGAAATACAAACAAGCATAGAGTTTGGACATAGACTATACACACAAGCACTTGTTGGGACATAGACAATACAAACAAGCATAGAGTTGGGACATAGACTATACACACAAGCACAGAGTGGGACATAGACAATACACACAAGCACAGAGTTGGGACATAGACAATACACACAAGCACAGAGTTGGGACATAGACAATACACACAAGCAGAGTTGGGACATAGACTATACACACAAGCACAGAGTTGGGACATAGACAATACACACACACACACTAACTAACACACAGAGAGAGAGAGAGAGAGAGAGAGAGAGAGAGAGAGAGAGAGAGAGAGAGAGAGAGAAACTAAACAAAAAGTAAACAGCTAAAAGAAAAAGTCTTTGACCCACCCTTTTCCAAACCCTAAAGAACGAAAAATCAAGTATTGCTTTTACCAATTCGAATGTTTCTGCCCTTTTGAACTAAACAAAACACGAATTAAGATATGTATTTACAAATTTATCTGAGCAATTATTTGCAATTATCTACGATCTAGTTTGTGTGTAAAAGCGATGTATAAGCGGCAGATGTATTTTCCGTGGCAATGTTAATTGACATAAACGCTCAGAGATAGCACTCTCTTAAATAATTGTGTTACATTTACTGACGGGATGGCCACGTGCATCCAGCGTCTGCTGGCATCAAAGGATGTGCTTCACTGTAACGAATAACCAGATCTCTGTTGGCTGTTTTCTACCTCGTGTGTGTTTTAATTAAAATAATATATTAGAACTTATTTACAGGGCAAATTGATAATATGTTCTTTAGGGGGATGTTTGTGAGAATATATTATTTCCAGGGGATTTGAGTTCGTGCATGAAATGATAACAGCCAGTGCTCTCATATTAGACTGTTGGTGTCGAGGCCAGCGAATATGACGAGCAAAAATCTATTGTCCATGAGATAATACTTGACATTGACAACTTTTCTTGTTAAAATAAGTATGGGATGAACAGAGAAGGCAAATTCTGTTTGGAAAAAAAAAACAATTACTGATGCGAATTCGGATGTGACGGGTCAAAAGTGTTAAAATTGTAGCCTCGTTTTAAACTGCGATAAAAAGAAATGGTTAAAAAAATGCAATGTTAAAATGCTGATTTTTATCAAGTGATAAATATTTTTACTACCAAATATATACATGTTATGGAAGCTGCAATAGTTCAGTGGTAAGTGAACTGGACTACAAAGGACTAGAGGTTAGGTTCGATCCTGATCGACAGCTTCCACATTCACCCAGCCTTAAATGGGTACCAGATTTTTTTCTGGGAAAGTAAAGCGGCATCTGTTATTTTTTCTCTTTGCTTTCCTCTATCTCTTCGTCCCTCAATTGTCCCAGTTGTTACAATATATTAAAGTTGTTCTCTTCTCATTACATAGTTAAAAAATGCTGATTGTTGCTTCCTAATATTGAAAAGTAGCTCTCTTTTTGCTTTGGTCTCTTTCATAACGTTTTCATTACTCTTCTTAGCTGTCAATGGTATACTCAACATTCTTCTGTAAAACCACATTTCTACAGACTCCAGCGATCTTCTTGTTTGTTGTCCTAATGTCCATGATTCACATCCATATGTTAAGACTGACTCTACATAACATTAAGAACTCTTTTCTTGTTTCGATTGTCAAAAATGGATTGCATAGTATCTTCCTCATTTTTTTTTAAAAACTGCTATTACCTGAACTATTCTGCATCTCACCTCTGTTTGTACATCTTCCGTCTGAGGAACTAAATCACTACTTTGAGATTAAAGCAAACAACTGTGATCTGAACCCTACTCTTCATTTAATGCTGGATTTTTTATTCGTTTGCCAGCTTATACCTCTAACGAAGTCCCTAGAGACTAGGAACTGAAATTTGAGTGTTAATTCTTTTTTCCCTAGCAGCCGTGTGTACAAGGGTCCCTCGCCGCACAGGCAGATAACTCCGTCTTTTCGAGGGACTCATTTTTTCCGTCGATGAGTAATTGACATTTCAAACCGGGCTTCGCTGCTGAAACCAGTGGTGGTTGCTGCAGAAAGAAATCATAAATAAAAATCCCAACTGGTGCATCCGGGATTTGAACCTACAACCTCTGTCTCGAGACCAACTAGTCCCCTAGTGCTGGAATTTAACGGGGAAAAAAATGTCATTACGTTTAAGTCAAATCGAAATTAAAACAAATCCTTTATTATCACCTACTTACGGTTACTGCAAAGATTTATATAATCTCTCCCCTACCTCCCACCCGCCATGCTCGTTCCAAACAGACTTTACCTAAAAACGTATATTTTAGTAAATACCTTTTATTTTCAACTACCAACACGAGTTGCGATGTCCCATTATTATGTTTTCTGCTTCTTTGATTTCTAAATACCCACGTTAATTTCCTGAGTCTGGAAGCAGTTGAGAAACATCAGGAAGTCTTGCAGACCATGAGGTCAAAAATAGGTTCTGGTTGTTTGTTTTTTTAAATGAAGAATAAAACGGTTCTAAATCTTTATCACTTCGGATCATATTTAAGGTTGCAGAGGGCTATGGGCACCAGGTCATCGTATTGTAGTCTACATGAGAAAACGACTAAAAAAAACGTATACAATGTAGGGAAGTCGTACCCTTGTTATAACATTGCTGAGTTATTGTGTAATAGACATATAATAGATAATGTCAATGAATATGGCGGGTCCAGTCTAGACCTGAATGGGAATCATTGGTCGAGTTGCAAGATTCGCAAATTTACGTTCTGGGGTTGTTTTTTTTTACCCCGCTTCAAAATTTTTCTGTTCATTCATTCACAGTAATTTGGTTAGAGAGAGAGAGAGAGAGAGAGGGAGAAATAGAAAGAGGGGGAGAAAGAGAGAGAGGAAGAAAAAGAGGGAGAGAGAGGGGAGAAAAAGAGAGGGAGAAAGAGAGAGGGACAGAGAGAGCTAGGTGGGGGAAGATTCTGAGAGGTGAACTACCAGAATGCCAAAGGTCAACGTAATATATTAACATATATATATATATATATATATATATATATATATTGAATATGTATGTGGGTTTGTATATTGGAAAGTTCTGACCATCATATGGTACGACAATATCAGAAATGAAGTTATTTGGGAAAGAACAAATAATGGACCAATCAAGCAACAGATTCATCATCATCATCATCATGTACCCTGCCGGTTGGCGTAGGCGATCATGTCCCTCCACAATTTTCTATCTACAGTGCATCGTATCAGCAACAGATTACGAATACAACAAATGGAGAAAGGGTGTAGGCACTAATAATACCTGAAGCCAAACAGCATCATAGAGCTCTCAATGAAGGAAAGAGCAGGGAAGACAAAGAAATAGCTGGGGGAGAACGTCATAGAACTATCAAAGACATTTATCCAGACTCCGAACTTGAAAGAAGTAAACAAAATGTCCAAGAATAGGGATGGATGGAGAGACTTGTTCATGGTCTATGCTCCCAAAAAGGATCTAAATGAAATGTATGTTTGTATATTATATATATAAAAGTAAAGAGTATAAGTAAAGAGTCTCGTCAAGTGGCGCATATGGAATATGGTGTTAGTGACCATAATTTGTATAGACCTTCGGCACATGATTTTTGAGATAATGTGGTGGGTTTTACGCCCGTGTCGCTTTATTTTCCGTAGTTAATAAAGGCTGGGCGAACCTGGAAGCAGTCGATCAGGATCGAACCCGATCTCTTGTCCTTTGTAGTCCAGTTCACTAAATGTATATATATAAATATAATTGTAAATGTTACATAAAACAATCATTTCTTCACCACGTAAAAACACTTTTATTTTTCCAATAGCAGAAATAATTTGCTACATGATTCCATTTACTAAACATTAGCATAAAACTTAAAAGACCGAAGTATATGACTCATTGTGGTACAATTAATGTTGTGGTTACACTAGGTTCACTGTCAAGGTCGGAAACGATTACTTCAATTCAGCAATTGCTGTAAATACTACTGTGAACTCTGACCTTGTCTGGTCCATTCAGTAGCGAAGTATTTACAGCAGGCAATACACAGTCGTAAATGTGCGGTATGAATATCGACGGTGATGGAAGCAAAATGGAAATGAAACTATAAACTGACAGGGACAAAACACTGAGTTAGCGATTTCTAGCTATTAAGGTTGAGATATATTTGGGCAGAGATAGACTCAAGATGCAACAAAGCTTGTCAAATCATTGGATAGTTATCACCATAATTGTCCAACAAGGAAATAACTCGAGGCAAAACGGGCACTCTACAACATAATCTTCATCCAACGTTGTGCTACCATTGCCAGTCCTAGACCCTAGATGCAAGAACAATAAGAAAAAAAACCTCTACTGAGATTAAATGTGTCAGACGAATGACAGGAAATAGTCTGAGAGATAAGATCAGAAATGAAGAATTGAGGGAAAAAAAAGCTAGGAATAGCCCCGCCATTGAATATATAAAGAAACAACAGATAAAATGCTTTGGCAACGTGACAAAGCAGAAAGATCAAAACACAACACAAGGAGTTTTCAATAAACGTTGCGAGAATACCAGACCCAAGGGTCGACCATGAAAAAGATGGATCGATGAACATTAGAAGCACTAGGAAACATAACAGCAGCAGAGGCGAACAGAAGAGAAAAAGACCGCAAATTATATCTCCCTTGACGCTGAAAGGCAGACGAGGAAGGAAAGAAGAATTAGCATGGGATCCATTTGGTCTTCATAAACATCTTTTACTTTCTTGGTCTTCATAAACATCTTTTACTTTCTTGGTCTTCATATACATCTTTTACTTTCTTGGTCTTCATATACATCTTTACTTTCTTGGTCTTCATAAACATCTTTTACTTTCTTGGTCTTCATAAACATCTGTTAATTTCTTGGTCTTCATATACATCTTTTACTTTCTTGGTCTTCATAAACATCTGTTACTTTCTTGGTCTTCATATACATCTTTACTTCTTGGTCTTCATATACATCTGTTACTTTCTTGGTCTTCATAACATCTTTACTTTCTTGGTCTTCATATACATCTTTTACTTTCTTGGTCTTCATATACATCTTTTACTTTCTTGGTCTTCATATACATCTTTTACTTACTAAAATTAAACGTCACAAGTATCCATTTTTAATCGGCACCGAATGACCCGCGTCCGCCGCGAGTTAAACTAATGTTCTTTAAGAATAAAACGAACAAAGTCCACCTTCTATTACTGTATGCCTTGTAACAGTTACTCAGACTAATGACTATCCAAGCCCCTCTAAACATCATCATCATGTGTCACATCGGTTGGCGTAGGCGATCATGTCGTTCCACAATCTATCTGCAGTGCATCGTATCAATTCTGTTGTTGACTGTTTTCCATGCCATGACACCAAGCTATCCAGTATTTTCTCTTGTTGTCGTACGCAATCTCTCTTTCCTTTTATTTTGGCAGTTGTAACGAAGTATTTCAATTTTCCTCTTCTCATAATGTGCCCAAAAAATGTTGATTGTTTCTTTCTTATGCTTTTTAGGAGCTCCCTTTTTGTGTTGGCCTCTTTGAGAATTTCCTCAGTGGTCTTTTTTTTTTTAAGCTGTCCAGGGAACTTTGGACATTCTTCTGAGAAATCCCATCTCTGTGGCTTCTAATCGTCTTTCCGATGCAAGTATCCATTTTTAATCGGCAGCGAATGAACTGCGTCCGCTGTGAGTTGAACCAATGATCTGTAAGAATAAAACTTAAAAGTCCACTGTCTATTACCGTAAGCCTTGTAAAAGTTACCCACTAAACATACACACACATAAACACGCGACCCTTCGACGACTAAAGGTAATATGCATAACTCCAGTTTAGAGTGCCAAACTGTAATAACAAAAAATATACATAGCAGTAAAAATAACAAACGGAAACTGCTAAGGACTCTGAAAGATAAAAAAAAAATGTTTAAAACGGAAGCGCCATTGACGAATCTAATCAATAACCATCCTTGCTATTTCTCGCCTCTTGCTGCCATTGAGCCGTGCAGCTCTCCCGTGTGTGGGCTACAACCCATCATATTAATATCAACGTTTCCTCTCTATTCATTCAGTTATGTTTTAATATTGTACCATGCGATCCCAGTGGGTGGCAGGACAGAATGCTGGTATAGAATGTTGGTTTGAGTGCAAAAAAAAAATATGCAAAGACGATGTCTTGTATTATGTAGATTGACTGAATATATTTGTTAGTATGAATAAAATTATGTTTTATTCGTTCGTTTTCTTCAATGTTACCATATGAAGTTATCTCATCATCATCATCATCATCATCATCATCATCATCATCAAGTACCAAGCCTGCTGGCGTATGTGATCATGTCTCTCCACAACTTTCGATCTCGACAGTTATTTATAATTTCTGTTGTTGACCTTCTGCCAAGCCATTCTCTTAAGCTGTCTGGTATTTTTTCTCTTTGCTTCCCTCTATCTCTTCGTCTCTCAATTTCTCCAGTTGTTACAATATATTCAAGTTATTCTCTTCTCATTACATGGCCAAAAAATGATGATTGTTTCTTCTTAATATTGGAAATTAGCTGTCTTTTGCTGCTTTGACCTCTCTCAGAACATCTTCATTACTCTTCTTAGCTGTCCATGTTATTCTCAACATTCTTCTGTAAAACCACATTTCTACAGACTCCAGTAATTTTCTTGTCTGTTGTCCTATTGTCCATGATTGACATCCATATGTTAAGACTGGCTCTACATAACATTTAAAAACTTCTTTTTTTTCTGTTGTCAAAAATGGATTTCATAGTATCTTCCTCATTTTTTTTGAAGTTATCTACTAATACTGTATTCGATTTCTTTAAATTAACTAGACAAATTTTAATCATGAAAGTAACGATCAAGAGAAGGGTATCTCAAATAACTGGACCAATTTATGTCATGAAGGTGGTGATCTGAAGAAGGCTTCTCTCAAATAACTGGACCAATTTATGTCATGAAGGTGGTGATCTGAAGACGGCTTCTCTCAAATAACTGGGCCAATTTATGTCATGAAGGCGGTGATCTGAAGAAGGCTTCTCTCAAAAACTGGACCAATTTATGTCACGAAGGTGGTGATCTGAAGAAGGCTTCTCTCAAATAAGTGGACCAATTCATGTCATGAAAGAGGTGATCTGAAGAAGGCTTCTCTCAAATAACTGGACCAATTTATGTCATGAAGGTAGTGATCTGAAGAAGGCTTCTCTCAAATAACTGGACCAATTTATGTCATGAAGGTGGTGATCTGAAGAAGGCTTCTCTCAAATAACTGGACCAGTTTATGTCATGAAGGTACTGATTTGACGAAGGCTTCTTTCATCTTTCATTATGTTAAGATATCAAATGCTCTCACGTGACGTTGTAAACATGTATTGTGTCCATATATCTTGTCCATTCGTTTCAGGTTCTTAGACGTATAACTGCATCAGTTTCTCTCATCAATTTGACAGTCTGTTTCAGATTTCTCGCGTCCTATTTCTCATACTTGCGGGATAGGATCACTCCTGCACGTTACTGCTTTTATGCAAGTAAATTATGCGAGGGGATCGGAAAACACATCCGTTTATAATTGATATTTTAGTTGCGCTGCTCATTAGATCATTTCAGAAAAGACAAACACCACCTAAGACGACCATGCAGCAAGTGAGCTGAGTATGGTCATGACAGGCGACACATAGCTGACCAAGACACTGCTCCATCTTCCAGCAGTCTTCCTGGAAACAGACAATCCAGTCTAGAAAAGCGAGTAGGGCGCAAAAGGGAAAGGCAAGCCGAAAGCCAAAAATGTCGCGCTGAAGTCGGATGTGTTGGGGCGAAAGGTGCGAATGAACTACAACATAACGCAAATATGCTAATTTAACGCCATTTTAAGGGTGAATAGTGAATTGAATTATTTATTATTTCTTCTAGTAGCCAGTGGGTGAAGGCCAGACACAAAGAAAAGAATCATAATAATTATTATAAGATTGTCACCCTGAAACACCGTAACGAGAATGCAGCAACAGGACACAGTACAGCTATATCAGAAAGACTCCCAGAACTGATTAGTAGATAAAATGTGCGCTCCGTGATCGTCACTTGTCACAGTTTTGATACTTCAAGCACTCGTCGCGAGATCTCAAGCCTCGGAAGAGATGATCTTCAAATCTGCAGGTGTACAGCAACAGAAGAATTATATCATCTGCTATCACCGACCGAAAATCGAGGGCAACAGTTAAGAGCACTCGGCAAGAGACAGCGAAAAATATCACGTACTTCAGCGTGACTTAGCGTGAATTTGTAGTTTAATTTTTTTTTTCATTTTTTTTTTTTACAACACCATATGAATGGGTGCACAAAAATTGACAATAGACATGAAAACAGAACCGAAAAGTGAAGCCTTTGAAATGTGGATTTGTAGAGGAAGAGGAACAAAATTGGATGGAATGAAAAGAAAACAAACGGTGAAGTCTTAAAACCACGAAAAATGAAAAAATAGAACTGCTAAACACAATTCAAACAAGACAAGTAAGATCTCAGAGATACTCCCAAACACTGGAACGCTCATAACTTCGTCCTTTGACTGATCACAGAGAGACTCCATGACTGATCACAGAGAGACTTCATGACTGACCACAGAGAGGCTTCATGACTGACTACAGAGAGGCGTCATGACTGACCACAGAGAAACTCCATGACTGATCACAGAGAAACTTCATGACTGACCACAGAGAGGCTTCATGACTGACTACAGAGAGGCGTCATGACTGACCACAGAGAGACTCCATGACTGATCACAGCGAGTATCCATGACGGATCACAGAGAGACTTCATGACTGACCACAGAGAGACTCCATGACTGATCACAGAGAGACTCCATGACTGATCACAGAGAGACTTCATGACTGACCACAGAGAGGCTTCATGACTGATCACAGAGAAATTTCATGACTGATCACAGAGAGACTTCATGACTGACCACAGAGAGGCTTCATGACTGACTCCAGAGAGGCGTCATGACTGACCACAGAGAGACTCCATGACTGATCACAGAGAAACTTCATGACTGACCACAGAGAGGCTTCATGACTGACTACAGAGAGGCGTCATGACTGACCACAGAGAGACTCCATGACTGATCACAGCGAGTATCCATGACGGATCACAGAGAGACTTCATGACTGACCACAGAGAGACTCCATGACTGATCACAGCGAGTATCCATGACGGATCACAGAGAGACTTCATGACTGACCACAGAGAGACTCCATGACTGATCACAGAAAGATTCCATGACTGACCACAGAGAGACTTCATGACTGATCACAGAGAGACTTAATGACTGATCACAGAGAGACTTCATGACTGATGTAGGAAAAAGTAAGACTGCGTTCCAAAAACGAGGTTATTAAGTCAAAGAGTTTCTGGGAAAATCGATGTTGAATTTGTACATAAATATGTGAACGGGTTATGTAGTCAGTTTGGTCAAGCGAGTAGAGGTCATAGATGGAAAGCAATTTGGAATACAACAAAAGTCTTCCTGAAATCGGATGTGCTGGGCAAAATATCTCAGCTTGCTGTAAACCACAAAACAATGCATCTACGCCAATATAACGCCCATATAAGGGCAGAAAATAGAAGAGAATTTGCCGTTGGTCGTTTAAGGCGTAGATGAGGTCTAACAAATGGCTTAGGCGTTAAGAGATACGTGTTAACGATACTGAAGACGAATTAGATGCAATGTTTTAGTTGCAAAATTATTAATCTTCTGATTAGTTTCGTTAGTGTAAAACACAGACCTTCGGCACATGATTTTTGGGGTAATGTGGTTGGTATTACGCCCGTGCCGCTTTCCTTTCCCAGAAAAAAAATTCGGTACCCATTAAAGGCTGGGTGAACCGGTAACCGTCGATTGGGATCGAACCCTACCTCTTGTCCTTTGTAGTCCAGTTCACTAACCACTGAGCTAAGGAGATGTGGAGGATTCATTAATTCCGCGTGAATCGCGAAGGACGGGTAGTTTTGAGGCACGACCTTCGAACAAAACAGCTCCAGGTTCGAATTCAGCTACAGAATGTGGTAATATCCCACTTCGAATCCGCGTTTTTTTTTCTTTTTGCGTGGCTATCCCTCCGCAGGTCTCTTGGTATTAAGATCCAGTATCTAGTCCTCTCGAAAAAAAAACGCGATAAACAGAAGGTTCCTCCGAGTACACGCTGCGCACGTAATAAACACATTGACAGTTTAAAAAAAATTAAGCTACAACAGCCGCTGCCCAGGCTTAATGTTTAAGAAAATCTACCGCTTCATAAAAGGGCGTGTCTGGCTGAAAGACGCAGATATCGCGGCATTGCCGTACACTAGCGACGCAATGCACCAACGTAAACTTAACATCTGAACTTTAAGAAGAAGAAAAGAGTGGAGTCCATGAACATCCATTTCCAGATTCCCCTTGTCTGTACTTATGACTCATTAAAGCACTACAGAGAGATCACAACCTTCTTTAACTACTGATTAATTACTCATATATAATCATTAAAGAAGACTGTGTAGAGAGCCCTATTCATTAAAACAGCTCATAATGAGACGCTGAGAAATTTTATTTCATAATAATTTTCACATTTGGACAAGAAAACATGTATGAGAAAATATAAATCAGAAAACATGAATCAGAAACCATAAATCAGAAAACATGGACCTAAAAACATGAATCAGAAAACAGAAAACAGAAAACATGGACTAGAAAACATGAGTCAGGAAATATAAATTATAAAATAGGAATACGAAGACATAAACCAGAAAACATGAAACAGAAAACATAAATAAGAAAACTATGAACTAGAAAACCAGAGATCAAAATGTGTACTTGAATATGCCTCCCGTTCATTATTTTTTTTCTTTAGCAAAAAGTGGCAGAGGGGCCACGCAATAAAACGTTCATAAACCGCTGGATCAATAACCAGCACTCGCAACTCGACCTCTGAAGTGACAAACATACTGTCAATCAATGCCGAAAATCATCATGACCTTAGTGAATATTTCCACTTCCGGTAGACGTCAGAGCGTACAGTTTGAGAAGAGGCATCTGTAGGTGAAGAGATAGACCCGTAAACATACAACGTGAACTTTAAGTTAGAACTAAAAAAAAAGAGACGATTTTTTTCTTCATATAACTATGATGCTTATAAATGAAAGGGACCTTATATTAAACGTGTATATTATAGATAGGGGAGCCGCGATAGCTCAGTGGTTAGTGAACTGAACTAAATAGGACAAGAGGTCGAGTTCGATCCTGATCGACGGCTTCCCAGTTCACCTAGCCATAAATGGGTACCGGAATTTTTTTTTTTTTTCTGGGAAAGTAAAGCGGCACCGGCGCAACACCGACCACATTGCTCCAAAAATCATGTTCCGAAGGTCTATAAAAATTATGGTCATTAACACCATTTCCTATACGCCACTTGGCGTGACGGGGCTCCTCACTTACTTTATTGCTTAAAGATAGACCGCTGTTAGATATTATATCGATTAAACATGTTTGCTATAGATAGACTGATGTTATAAAATATTATATAAATTAGACATGTATGCTATAGATAGACCGCTGTTCAATATTATATAACTTAAACATATATGATATAGACAGACCGTTGTTCAATATTATATAACTTAAACATGTATGATATAGACAGACCGCTGTTCAATATTGTATAACTTAAACATGTATGATATAGACAGACCGTTGTTCAATATTATATAAATTAAACATGTATGATATAGACAGACCGCTGTTCAATATTATATAAATTAAACATGTATGATATAGACAGACCGCTGTTAAATATTATATAAATTAAACATGTATGATATAGACAGACCGCTGTTCAATATTATATAAATTAAACATGTATGCTGTAGATAGACCGCTGTTCAATATTATATAACTTAAACATGTATGCTGTAGATAGACTACTGAAACATTGGTATATTGTGCTTTTTCTTGTTGCAAAAATGTATGTGGTGAAGGAAGAGTAGGTCGACGAGTGGGAAATGAAAAAGACAATAACCTAAAAATAGTGAGTAGGAGAAGAGAATTAAAGAGGAGTGGAAATAAAGTGGTGGAAGATGGATGAGAATGAAAAGGATGAGAAAGAAGAAGAAAAAACCAAAAGAAGAACATTAAGAAAATTAAGAATAGAGAAAGATCACAAATTAAAGTAATGGAAAGATAAATGGGAAAGACATTGTAACAATAATGAACATTAAAGGGAAACAATTCTGAATTGTACGGACGGCAGGTGTGACGCTACAAGACGGGCTGTATGGCAATGAAACATTCCAACTGGGAGATAGCTAAATATCACATCTATCACTGTTTCCTGGCTTGAACAACAAACAGTCTGGACCTGGTGCTAGTGACAGAGTGTGAAGAATGGTTCCGGAAAAGAGACGTGATGTTTGTATAGTAATGTTAAATGCCAGCAACATGGACATTGAACAAGCTGTAGGAAAAACAAGCGAGATCGTTGAGTCTTGAAAACACAGAATTAAACAATTTTCTTCGTGGAGAAGAGAAAAACAAACCAACAGAAAGATAAAGGGAAATGCTAAAATAAGCATTTTTTTAAAATAGATAAAGAGGAAATACAAATAAAGATATATGAAACGCTGTTGTTTAGATAAGATGAAGAACGGATCAAGATAAAGATAATGCCACAAATAGTAAAATATACATAGTGTCTCATAGCATTAAGTACAGTAAGGTAATCTTTTGGTGTTTTATGTCTTCGTTGGTTCGTGCATCTAAGATTCAGTACTTTCGCTAGTGTGTGGCGCGCATGCCGGGAAACGTGCTCGGGGGGTAATCTAAGCACTATGGAGAATGATCTTTATACTAAATTAAGCTAAACTTAACTGTGAAGAAATGATCTTTCTACTAAATTAAATTAAACTTAACTGTGAAGAATGATCTTTCTACTAAATTAAACTAAACTTAACTGTGAAGAAATGATCTTTCTACTAAATTAAATTAAACTTAACTGTGAAGAAATGATCTTTCTGCTAAATTAAACTAAACTTAACTGTGAAGAAATGATCCTTCTACTAAATTAAACTAAACTTAACTGTGAAGAAATTATCTTTCTACTAAATTAAATTAAACTTAACTGTGAAGAAATGATCTTTCTACTAAATTAAACTAAACTTAACTGTGAAGAAATGATCTTTCTACTAAATTAAACTAAACTTAACAGTGAAGAAATATTCTTTCTACTAAATTAAACTAAACTTAACAGTGAAGAAATGATCTTTCTACTAAATTAAGCTAAACTTAACTGTGAAGAAATGATCTTCCTAACCTCACAGTACCAGGTAGGAAAAGAATGGGACAATGTTTTTTCCTCATTTCAGAATATTAGAGAGATAAAGAGAAAAACTAAAAATGTACACAACGTGGACACTATATCATACACATATTTCGCGTACTCAATCTTGAGACAAAACCTACAAATTGAGTAATACAAGAATTGGACTGTTCCCTTACATTATTCCCTCCCCCCTTACATTAATAGTTCTTATCAGTTCACCTCAGTGTAATTCTTTCTAACATAGAGAGCTAAAGTGAACATATTTATATAGATTTGTATTGACAAGGATTAAATAAAACAATCAAACAGAAAGCAAAGATAAGAGGAAAATTATTTTTTTAAATGCCTGATTCAGTATATGGCGGAGGTCTGTTCTAACTCGATGTATGAATTTAACCTTATTCTATTACCTTTCTCCGCATATACCTCCCGCCTCCTCTTACACCGTTCTCTATCGGGGACCAGTAACACGTGTAGAGAATGTATTTTAAAATGAAAATCCCCTCCCACTATATTTCCCAACCGTACTGGTCTTCATGCTATCATATCCCATCTTCCTCTGCTCTTCATCGCGACCTGTGCTTGTCAAATTCTCAATAACAAATTCCCTTAGTTCACATCCAGTGCACATCTCAAGTGTGAAATCAACTTAATGTCATCTAGAGATCCAGGCGGGGGAACAGCATCCCGGAGTTGTAGAGACTGTTAGACAGGCAGACTACAAGTGTAGCCCACGTGGGATCAACGTTGAGTTCAACAAAGGGAAAGATCTGGTGGCATTTTGTTCAGTGAGTGTCGAACATCTTCGGTAGTGAGATTGTGTCTTAGCCCCGACTAGTGCAGGTGGAGAGGTGTATCTTCAGCGACTCGTATCGGGTTCTGTTATTCCAAAACTATTGGACACAAACGTGGTGATTGACATCAAGTCTATATAGGTCCCGTAAGATTTGATCGAGAGGCCATGAATACATCTCCTCCTTCTTTCATTCCTCATATGCCTTTCAGCGTCGAGGGGAGACAGTTTGCAGTATTTTGTTCTATAGATTGCCTCTTCTGCTGTTGCGTTTCTAGCACTAACCTTTTATGATGACATTCTCCCACTCTGTTGATAGCTACGTAGATTTTGTATATTTGATTTTATCTTATCCCGGGTACAAAACATTTAATTTGTTGTTTCTTAATATATTCTACTGTCTGGGTGATCTTTAACTGTTTTAATAGTTTTTTTTCCCCACAATCCCTCACAAACTGGCTCCCATGTCTGGCTCATTTCGATGCCATTTACCTTATGCATTGTTCTATATAATAAATGAAAGAGCAATATTGAACAATAAACTGCTCTATATCTAAATATAATTAAAAATGTGCGCAGCTAAAGAATCAATTTACCATTGAGCTATTGAGTTATTTGCGGGTCATCATCATTGCATTTCGATCATGTCCATAGGTGCTCAGTCTTCTTGTGGAGATGAAGTTGAGTTATTGAGTTATTTGCGGGTCATCATCATTGCATTTCGATCATGTCCATAGGTGCTCAGTCTTCTTGTGGAGATGAAGTTGAGTTATTGAGTTATTTGCGGGTCATCATCATTGCATTTCGATCATGTCCATAGGTGCTCAGTCTTCTTGTGGAGATGAAGTTGAGTTATTGAGTTATTTGCGGGTCATCATCATTGCATTTCGATCATGTCCATAGGTGCTCAGTCTTCTTGTGGAGATGAAGTTGAGTTATTGAGTTATTTGCGGGTCATCATCATTGCATTTTGATCATGTCCATAGGTGCTCAGTCTTCTTGTGGAGATGAAGTTGAGTTATTGAGTTATTTGCGGGTCATCATCATTGCATTTCGATCATGTCCATAGGTGCTCAGTCTTCTTGTGGAGATGAAGTTGAGTTATTGAGTTATTTGCGGGTCATCATCATTGCATTTCGATCATGTCCATAGGTGCTCAGTCTTCTTGTGGAGATGAAGTTGAGTTATTGAGTTATTTGCGGGTCATCATCATTGCATTTCGATCATGTCCATAGGTGCTCAGTCTTCTTGTGGAGATGAAGTTGAGTTATTTAGTTATTTGCGGGTCATCATCATTGCATTTCGATCATGTCCATAGGTGCTCAGTCTTCTTGTGGAGATGAAGTTGAGTTATTGAGTTATTTGCGGGTCATCATCATTGCATTTCGATCATGTCCATAGGTGCTCAGTCTTCTTGTGGAGATGAAGTTGAGTTATTGAGTTATTTGCGGGTCATCATCATTGCATTTCGATCATGTCAATAGGTGCTCAGTCTTTTTGTGGAGATGAAGTTGAGTTATTGAGTTATTTGCGGGTCATCATCATTGCATTTCGATCATGTCCATAAGTGCTCAGTCTTCTTGTGGAATGCAGTTGAGTTATTGAGTTATTTACGGGTTATCATCATTGCATTTCGAACATGTCCATATGTGCTCAGATCCCCTCCAAGTCCCAATCCGAGTGTTCAGCGACTAACGACTCCAGTTTTGTGTTGGCGCCTTCTTTAATTACCATTGTATTTTCCGTAGCTTTAATTAATCATATTTGGTGGTATTCATACATGCATTATTATTAAAAGAATAAATAACACCACAAAATTAAACTTTTGATTGTTAATATCACAGTACTTCGGGTAAACTCATAGGTGCTCAGTCTTCTTGTGGAGATGAAGAAGTGTTTGCCCTCTCAAGGATTTATTACTTCAAGGGATGTACATTGGCCTAGTTCGGCATTTTATGTGTTCATTGCTACCTGACACACCATGTTCGGTCCAATGGTTATAGTTGAGTCCTTTACAAAACTAAATGGTAATAGTTGCTACTGTTATTCACTCTGATAATTGAAAATGTGTGCATTTATATCTATATATATATATATATATATATATATATATATATATATATATACTTTTAAATTAATATCTCAATATTGATAGCACCAGTAGCGTAGTCATAACATGCTGGCTTTGTGATACCATCTGGCTTGTGAATAAGGGTTCAAAGAAAACTTGTCTCTCTCCAGTCGACGGAAATGATAAAGAGATGGGTACTAGACTTACATTAAAAATGTAGTAAAAAGCCCCCATCACGCCAAGTGGCGTATAGGGAATATGGTGTTAGTGACCATACATTTTACAGACCTTCAGCAAATGATTTTTGGGGTAATGTGGTCGGTATTACGACCGTACCGCTTTACTTTACCTGAAAAAAATTCCGGTACTCATTTAAGGCTGGGTGAACCTGGAAACTGTCGATCACGCTCGAACCCTATCTCTTTTAGACATACATAATTGGAGGAAAAGACAGGGAGTAAGAATACGGGTGCCCGCACTCCAAAGTTTTTGACTTGGTACGACATTTTATAATTCACACCGCTAGGATAGATTATATCACGTGACTACTACTATTTTATTTTTTTAACTTTATTGTTATTAATTTAGATTTATTGTTAAAATATATCAGAACATATAAATATTTGGGAACTTTGTTAACCTCAGACGGAAGATGTACAAACAGAGGTGAGATGCAGAATGGCTCAGGCAAAAGCAGCTTTCCAAAAAATGAGGAAGTTACTATGCAATCCATTTTTGACAATAGAAACATGAAAGAAAGTTCTTAAATATTATGTAGTGCCAGTCGTAACATATGGATGTGAATCATAGACAATAGGACAACAGACAAGAAAATCACTGGAGTTTGTTTGTAGAAATGTGGTTTTACAGAGGGATGTTGAGAGTACCATGGACAGTTAAGAAGGGTAATGAAAATGTTCTGAAATGGGCAAAAGCAAAAAGAGAGCTAATTTCCAATATTAGGAAGAAACAATCAACATTTTTTTGGCCATGTAATGAGAAGAGAACAACTGGAATATATAGTAACAACTGGAAAAATTGAGGGACGAAGAGACAGAGGGAAGCAAAGAGAAAAAAATACTAGATAGCTTAAGAGAATGGCTTAGCAGAAGGTTAACAACAGAAATGATAAAAAACTGTCGATATCGAAAGTTGTGGAGAGACATGATCACCTACGCCATTACGCCCGGCACTTGATGATGATGATGATATCAGAACAAAAGATGTATGCTATTGACAACTAGCAGAGGACACAGAATTAAGGTTCGCACAAAACTACGGTTTATAAACGTATGTAAATGAGACATAAAGACCCTGAACATAGACACTGCAGCTGGGAAGACATAGCCGCAGACCGCAATCTTTGGAAACACACTCTAAAGCTCCAACTCTAACGTGAAGCAGACAGATTCATAGAAAAAATATAGAATGTGTGGCGAAAGAGAAGAGAAGAAATAAAAACTAACATTTCCTAGAAAAGCTGCACAATCCATACCATAGTCAACTATGACTCACGGAGGGTACTACAGTAAACGATGACTGAAGGAGGCTACTACAGTAAACGATGACTTACGGAGGTTACTACAGTCAACTATGACTGACGGAGGCTACTACAGTAAACGATGACTGAAATAAGCTACTACAGTCAACTATGACTGATGGAGGTTACTACAGTCAACGATGACTGAAGGAGGCTACTACAGTCAACTATGACTGAAGGAGGCTACTACAGTCAACTATGACTGACGGAGGCTGCTATAGTCAACTATGACTGATGGAGGCTACTAATAGTAAACTATGACTGACGGAGTAAGCTACGTTCAGATATATTAAGATATTAATTTGCACAAATATGAAGAAATGAAAACAATAAGTCAATTACTCTTTACAATAACTCTTTTTTACCCATTAGTTTTTGTCACTACTTAATATATTCTACTGTCTGTCAGATCTGTTTTTTTAGTTCCACCCTTACTATCTCAATATGGCTGATATTAAAGGTCTGACACACTCATTCAGCATTTACCTAATCTATTTGATTGAAATAACACACCAAACACAGATGTTTCCGTTAATCTCAAAGTGGCTTTTTACTTATAATCTTGGAAATTTAATAATGTTTATAGTTTTAGAAATCCATGCAGATGACATGTAGCTGAAACGTTGGACTGTAACTATTTTGTTAATTTTATACTATAAAGATGTAACAATACCTGGCATTTTTTTATGATTCACCTTCATTCCACAACTACCAATTATCTGCAAGGTCAAGGTAAACACAATGATCAAAACTAGCATTAACTCCATCAGAACAATGATCAAAACTAGCATTAATTCCGTCACAAAAATGATCAAAACTAGCATTAACTTCATCAGAACAATGATCAAAACTAGCATTGACTTCATCACAACAATGATCACAACTAGCATTGACTCCATCACAACAATTAGCAAAACTAGCATTAAGTCCATCAGAACAATGATCGAAACTAGCATTAATTCCGTCACAAAATTGATCAAAACTAGCATTAACTCCATCACAACAATGATCAAAACTAGCATTGACTCCATCACAACAATGATCAAAACTAGCATTAACTCTATCACAACAATGATCAAAACTAGCATTGACTCCATCACAACAATGATCAAAACTAGCATTAACTCTGTCACAACAATGATCAAAACTAGCATTGACTCCATCACAACAATGATCAAAACTAGCATTAACTCCATCACAACAATGATCAAAACTAGCATTAACTCCATCACAACAATGAGCTGGAACCGATATTTATCCTGATGTTCAAACATAGCACATCTTCTACCGCTAGACATCCTATATGATTGCACAAACAACGATTAAAATCGTTCACGCTGTATTTCTTTATCTATTTCCATATTAATCTGAGCTCTAGAATCATCCATGCTAATATCCAGTGGGAAATTAATTGCACTGTATATAACCCATTTGTTGATTCACGTCGCTTGAAGAGATTACATTACAGCTCCAAGTAATGATCACAACCGGATGCTGAGTCCAAAATGGAAACCTAACACTAACAACAAACCTAAAGCAATATATTCTAGTACGGAGCTCTGCTTCTATTACTCCAACCATTTTTTCCCAAATGAAATTAATTTCGTTCCAGTTTAAGTTATTCCCACTTTGTACAGTATTTGAAATAAATCTTCCTTTTTTGCTGTGTTAATTGACATTTGTTCTAAATGTGTGTGTCGTTGTTAGATTTATGATTTTCATCACACTAATTACCTGCCCTTGTCTAATCGGACTCGCCGTGTGAACAAACACGATCAAGCTCGGCAGATGTCAACCGATCACCTGTAAAGGCAACGCATGTAATCTATATTAAGAACATCGATCCCGTTGACGCGTTGGTGCTTTTGAGCTTAGACATGGTATTTTTGTTTGTTTTCCCACGTGTTTATTTGTTTATGCACACAACACAGCTGCCTATTCCAACCTAATAGTGAATTTTAGTTCGAGTGTTGGGAACATTTATATGTAAAATTGTTTAGATTTGTAATATCTTCAGTGACTTAATAAGAGGTGAAGGCAGTCGAATGGATCAGTTGTTCATAATAAGATAAGATCAGACTCGAAACACGGCAGGTTTTTCTATTTTTCTATTAAATAAAAGATATAACGCAGTAATCACTCACTAACGAAATAACTACATGTACTTAATATATTTCGGAAAAGAAAACTGAAAATCGAGCGCCATTTTACTCTATCTCTAGTCTTCGTGATATACTTTGTCATATACTCAACTGTCAATCTTTTGTTGTTATCATTCTATTTTAGGTTGATCTTACTTGACTACCTTGTACCGTCCATTCCAAGATGACTTTTAGTAGTGTATTGTACCTCTTTACATATTCTCAACAGTACACTACTAAAAGTCGTCTTGGAAGGGAAGGTATAAGGTAGTCGAGTCCGATCAACCTAAATTAGACTGATAACGTCCACAGATGGACAGTTGAGTCCGATCAACCTAAATTAGACTGATAACATCAAAAGATGGACAGTTGCGTCAGATCAACCTAAATTAGACTGATAACATCAAAAGATGGACAGTTGCGTCAGATCAACCTAAATTAGACTGATAACATCAAAAGATGGACAGTTGCGTCAGATCAAACTAAAATAGACTGATAACATCAAAAGATGGACAGTTGCGTCAGATCAAACTAAAATAGACTGATAACATCAAAAGATGGACAGTTGCGTCAGACCAAACTAAAATAGACTGATAACATCAAAAGATGGACATTTGAGCTTATGACAACGTATATTATAACGACTAGAGATAGAATAGAATGGCACTCCACTCTAGCCAACCTTCGATGTGAATACGGCGCCAAATGAACGACATGAATTAATCACTATATAACAAATGTCACGTTGTCGTGGAGTAATATTTGATCGACACATATTGGCATAGTGTCTTTCTACTTTCTTACGGTCAATTTAGCAAGTAACAAAAGTAGCCCACCATTTAATATGGGAATAGTAGTTGGTCTTAGAAGGGGGATATTTGGTCTGAAAGTTATCAAATCCTGTATGGGATCATGATGATATACAATGCCGTCTGAGCAAGCAAAGTTTGACTGATTTGGGTTTTCAACAAAGCGGGTTTTTGTCGCGTTAGTACATTTTATCACAATTCTGCTGGTTCGTAATATGGTGTCTTTCGCGCCGACTTTACAAAAAAATGTAAATCATGCCATCCATTATGGCCGTTAAAAGGACAGTTGTAAATCGGGTGGCTGGACTGTAGTGTAGATGGACAGTGTTGTTAGCAGATATACAGACAGAGGGACAACACCTGGAGAAACACGCGGTTAGATAGACAGAAAAAATAATAAGATGGGGAGAACACGCATGAGAACAGTCAGAGTGAGAGAGGTAGGGAGGGACGGGACAGGACGGGACGGGACTGGAATAGACTAGACTGACGGACGGACTGACTCACTGACTGACTCACTGACTGACGGACGGACGGACGGACGGACTGACTGACTGACTGACGGACGGACGGACGGACGAACGCACGGACTAACCGACTGACATATTAGATAGACATATGAGTCGAAATTTCACAGTGAAACAAAACCATCAAACGAAAAATAATCAAAAACACAGATCTTGAACTAATCAAAACAAAAATCAGTGTAAATAGAACCGTTAACCAGCGATAAACTGCATGACACATAATGATGATGAGTGGGCAACTCACGACTACATTCCTGTAAGGATAATTGTATAAGAAAAATGTCAGGATGTAAATGTCTCCCTTTAGCAACATTTAAAGTCTGTTTTTACCCATAGTGACGCATATATGAACAATTACAAGCACAGACCAAACAAAATTCAAACGTGTTCTAGAATGATCGAGTTTGCTTCTGAACGAATGACTTTGTTTCTATCAACGGCGGATTTGTTGTTATTGACACTGGAGACAAGTCATTAGTTTAAAATAAATAAAAATAGGGGGCCTCGGTAACCTAGTTGGGAAAACCACCCGACTGGGCTACCGAGGTTCGGATAACCTGTGTTCGATTCCCGCTGGAAGCAGTGTGAGAGCAGTGTCAACTCGTGGTTGAAAAAAAAAAAGAAAAACATCCAGGCGATCGACCCATTCGTTGGCAGAAATGGGTACCAGGGTAGTACTCTGAGAAGGTGAGGAATGCCGCCTAGTATCGTGAGTTTCGATGCTTGAAACGACACTATGCAGAAGTCTCAATACACTTCTAGATAGGCGGCCGAGCACATATGGGTGAAAACTAGCGTGCTAAGAAGTCGATTCAAGTCTCCTACATTACCTTACCTTTATAGTAAATAGTACCTGTTAGGGCATGTGAAGTATGTGAAGTATGTGAAGTATGTGAAGATATGATGTTGAGTCTATAACTGCTCCATGACCATAAGCACATTTATAGATTTTGTTTGAGCATCGCATCATGAGCCATACTCTCAGAGAAACACTACGGTCTGGTACCCAATTTTAAAGGCTGGATGAAGTCCAGGGTGTGACAAAATTAGTAGAAGAAATCATGAAGAAGTAAATTCGGACAATATGTCAACTTTAAACAGGTCTGAGCGGTAAGAGTAAAACCCCCAGAAAACTCCCACTACCGTGACGTAATCAGCTACAGACAGCTGACGTGTTCTAGCCACAAAACGTCACGCTTGAGGGAGGTGTTCGGGGTTTCCGCTAACGACGATCAGCGCTATCTAAATAAGTCTAGGCCCGGACTTTTCGCCATTTCACATTATTTGTAAACCAGTTTGTAATCAGAGGAATAACACAGGTCTTTCACTTAATTGAATTAAATACATGTATGATGTTGCGTCACTTTGAAACTAGCTTTCAACTTTAACCTATATCTCTATTTTTCTTCTTTTATTCTAATTACATCGAAAACAGTCGATTTGAGTCAAGTTGTTTTTTTTAACTTGTATCTTACGACACTTTTCTAGATCCAGAGAGGAGTAGACAGGTCTTCCGACTTACAGTTGATCAAGACACTGTTTTCCTCCATATGAAAATGGTCTACGCTATGGTAGATTAATTAACGAAAGTCGTAGCCACAGCATAAGTGGTGACCATTGATATAAGGAAAATTACAGAGCCTCGTCACGCTAAATGACGTATAGGGAATAGTTTGTATGCGACCATAATTTTTTATAGACCTTCGGCACATGATTTTTAGGGTAGTGTGGTCGGTATTACGCCCGTACCGCTTTACTTTCCCAGATAAAAAAAAAATCCAGCGCCTATTTATGGCTGGGTTAACCCGGAAGCAGTTAATCAGGATCGAACTCGACCTCTTGTCCTCTGTAGTCAGAAGTTCACTAGCCACTGAGCTATGGCGGACCCGGACTTTTGATACAAAAGATATAGCATTAACCAGAGCATCTTCGGAAAGTTGATTTAACGCGATGGCACAAGTTTTGCTTCTGGAAATCTCTGTCGGGAAACAACAGAAGACCCCCTGCTATTTCCGTTTTTTTTTTTATTTTCAAAAAATGAAGAGTTCTTTTCCATAAACATGGGACCAACGTTTCCTCTTTTCGTCTTTTTTCTCTTCTATGAAAGGTTTTAGACGTCAATTCTAAAAGTTATCTCAAAGCTGGTGACGTCCGTACAACTTTTCCGGGTATGACATTGGTTGCTTGCAAAAATATTGTTACTAGTTTCTTCCTATTGGGCAGGTAGTAGGTGTTGGTTGCTTTCCAAAAAATGTTACTAGTTCCTTCCTATTGGGCAGGTAGTGGGTGTTGGTTGCTTTCCAAAAAATGTTACTAGTTCCTTCCTATTGGGCAGCTAGTAGGTGTTAGTTGCTTTCCAAAAAAATGTTACTAGTTCCTTCCTATTGGGCAGCTAGTAGGTGTTGGTTGCTTTCCAAAATAATTGTCACTAGTTCCTTCCTATTGGACAGCAAGTAGGTGTTGGTTGCTTTCCAAAATAATTGTTACTAGTTCCTTCCTATTGGACAGCAAGTAGGTGTTGGTTGCTTTCCAAAAAATTGTTACTAGTTCCTTCCTATTGGGCAGCTAGTAGGTGTTGGTTGCTTTCCAAAAAAATTATTACTAGTTCCTACCTATTGGGTAGATAGTAGGTGTTGGTTGCTTTCCAAAAAAAATTGTTACTAGTTCCTACCTATTGGGCAGGTAGTAGGTGTTGGTCGCTTTCCAAAAAAATTGTTACTAGTTCCTATATTGGGCAGATAGTAAGTGTTGGTTGCTTTCCAAAAAAAAAAATTGTTACTAGTTCCTACCTATTGGGCAGGTAGTAGACATATTTCTGCTGGTAATCTTGATGTTCTGTATACCATCTGTTCATGTATTTGTTCTGGTAAACTTTATAGACTCGTCAAAAGTTACGCTTAATTTTCGGTGAAGTTGTTGCCACATTCCATTGTTCGTCCCATATAGGACATCTTCTTCCTCTTCTGCGATTATGACTCTGCCAGAGTAGGATTCTGGACTCTCTCATGAAGGCAGCTTCCTGTTTAAGTGATTCGGTTGTCCCGTATAGTTTCTCTTCCAGGGAGTTGGGTGTGGTCCACATTGCTCTTCTCAGGTCTGTGTACTGGGGGCAATCCTGTAGAACATGTTTTGTTGTTATTTTGTCCAGTGTATAGTGGAATTGGTTGGTAGTACCAATTTTGAGTTTGGTGAACATGTGGTTTCAACTGTGTTGTGGCTAGTGCGGAGGCGAAGTATGATGACTTGATCCCTCCTTCATAGTTGGAGGTATCCATCCCTCTCGTCCTACTTTGGGTGTTCTCGTTTCCATTTTTCATGTAACAGGCCTTGGATGATGGATATGGATATTATTTTGCTTATTGTGAGTCTAGAACCAAAGCAGGTAAGGTTATAACCCACAAACACGAATGTTTCTTAGGCTTCGTGCAACAGGCTCAATGAAAGGAAACTATATACAGAGCTTCGCAGGAGGAGATCTGATCGTCAGAAGTCAGAAAGAGACTACTCAAGAAAGTGTTTCGTCCCTTTAGCTTCTTGCTCTGTGGGGATAGAGGGGGAGGGTACAGGCCCGCTTGCGTCATGACTCCCAGGCATCGGCTTCCTGTTGAGTTGAGTTTGAACCTAAGAGCTAACGACAGGTTGCGCATGCGTCATGACTCCCAGGCATCGGTTTCCTGTTGAGTTGAGTTTGAACCTAAGAGCTAACGACAGGTTGCGACCAGTTAGGCTGGTCTTCACAAAACTTATCGAATCTACTCATTCGCAGTTTTGTGGTCACAGCATAGAATATTCAGTTTTGTCCCAGCTTTAGCCTACAACATTGAGTTTGATCAGATAAGTTTTGTCACTACCTTAACCTACAACATTGAGTTTGATCAGATGAGTTTTATCACAACCTTAACCTACAACATTGAGTTTGATCAGAGGAGTTTTATCACAACTTTAACCTACAACATTGAATTTGATCAGATGAGTTTTATCACAACTTTAACCTACAACATTGAGTTTGATCAGATGAGTTTTATCACAACTTTAACCTACAACATTGAGTTTTGCCAGAACCTTAACCTAGAACATTGAGTTTTGTTACAACCGTAACCTAGATCATTGAGTTTTATCACAACCTTAACATAGAAAATTGAGTTTTGTCACAACACTAACCTAGAAGATTGAGTTTTGTCACAACACTAACCTAGAACATTGCGTTTTGTCACAACACTAACCTAGAACATTGAACTTTGTCAGAACACTAACCTAGAACATTGCGTTTTGTTACAACAGTAACCCAGAACATTGAACTTTTTCACAACACAAACCTAGAACATTGAGTTTTGTCACAACACTAACCTAGAACATTGAAATGTGTCACAACACTAACCTAGAACATTGAGTTCTGTCACAACACTAACCTAGAACATTGAACTTTGTCACAATACTAACCTAGAACATTGAACTTTGTCACAACACTAACCTAGAACATTGAACTTTGTCACAACACTAACCTAGAACATTGAACTTTGTCACAACACTAACTTAGAACATTGAGTTCTGTCACAACACTAACCTAGAACATTGAACTTTGTCACAACACTAACCTAGAACATTGAACTTTTTCACAACACTAACCTAGAACATTGAGTTTTGCCACAACCTTAACCTAGAACATGAGTTTTTTCTGAGCCCGTAGCAAAAACATTGAGTTATCACAGCGTGAACCTAAAATGAGTTTTGACCAGCCAGTGAAAGCTCATACTAAAATACTGAAGAACCTTCTTTTGACACCATCTGTTGACAAATATACAAATATCGAGTTTGAGCTCTTACATGAACAAAGTCGACGGTACTGGAAATAAACCTTCCAAAGCATGCATTGTGGATAGCACAGCAATTATCGATGACACATATCGTAATAAAAAAAAGGCGGGTTAGTTTGGTGTGTACGAGACTTAACACGTGTCACTTAAACTGCCCCGCCTACAACGAACACGTGAGTCATTTAGCAGATACAGTAACACTGTACACATGTTGAGGTTCAGTTTGATTCGGCATATGGGCTTTATAAATTAATTTTAAGTCTGGGCTATTACAGATTCTGGAAGTTAATGTTAGCATTGGTGTAATACCATAATGTCAATTCTGCTTGGACTTTCATTCTTCATTTGGCTTTCAAGTTGGAGGGGAGATATAGTTTGCTGTCTTTTACTCTTCTGTTGGCCTCTCCTGCTGTTATGTTGCCAATGGAAGCCGTTAGATCTTAGATGCAGCATCATGATGTGGCTGGTTGCAATGTCAATTCTGTTTCTACATTCCTTCTTAATTTGGTTTTCAGCTTGGAGGGGAGATATAGTTTGCTGTCTTTTACTCTTCTGTTGGCCTCTCCTGCTGTTATGTTGCCAATGGAAGCCGTTAGATCTTAGATGCAGCATCATGATGTGGCAGGTTGCAAAGTCCTTCATTTTGGAGAAGTTGGGCTTAAAGATCTTAGAGGTAGGGTAACGCTAGATCTTCTGTATTTATATCAACAGATTTCACCACTACGGGCAATATATTGCGTAAATGAATTACAAAACCAAAACGTCAAATGTATTGACGTTGTTTTGTAAATGCGTCAAAGTGCGATATATGTGTCTTTCGGCCCAAACCATCCGACTTTTCAGATATCGAATTGCATTCCCTCTTAGATTCATAATCGTGTGGCCAGACTAGTCAGTTTATTTCCAGGAATGATTTGAGGAGGTGGAGTTGGAGGATATTGAATCAGTTGTGGTTGAGTGATCCTGGCGCAAGCAGTCAGCTTTGAGTTGCTGATCACGTAAAGTCAAGCTTTTGTTTGGCGCCTTGTGCCCAGATGGGATAATAACATTATCGAGAAGAAAACATGTAACTACCAACCTACCTACCTATTTATCCACCAATTCACTCAAATCCACTCATCCACCAATCCATGCATTTACCCGTCCCTCCGTCTGTCTGTGCTCTAAATAGTGTAAACATGTACGGGGCAATGCTGAATACTGCTCTACAACATTATGTTGTGCGGTGCATTCATCGGTTCATAGTTTCTTGTAATCTGTTAAATCTAGTGGACATATTAAACCTTGGAATGCTTGCTGACACTGAAATATTATACGAGAAAGATGAGCAAAAGATACGACAGTAGCTAAAACAGAAGAGAAACTAGAGACGATGGATAACAAGTTAAATATAAAGAGCACTCGACACACCTTCGTAGTAGGAATATAGTCTTAGTAATTATGTTTTTCACGAGCTTTCATGCGTTAATGAGATTGTTTGCTCATCTTGAAAGAATGCAAGGAGATTCTATAACATACAAAACATATAAAATTTAGAGATGGAAGACGAACCAGTGTTAGGACCAGAGTAAGATGAACTGATAACATACGAGACAAGTTACTACAACGGCTTCGGCTGTCAGAGGGTGAGGCTGCTAGAATGATGAGAAGTAGAACGAAGGAGTGTAAGAGGAAGTGAAGGGAGAGAGAAATAAAAATAGAGAGAGACGCAGAGAGAGCAAGAGAAAGAGAGGAGACATAGAGGAAGATACGATTTAGAGAAAAGAGAGACAGAGAGATTGACATAGATGAAAAGAGAGTGTAATAGATAATGCTGTGCACTAACAATATACATCCATCCATCCATCCACCCATCCATCCATCCATCCATCCATCCACCCACCCACCCATCCATCCATCCATCCATCCATCCATCCACCCACCCACCCACCCATCCATCCATCCATCCATCCACCCATCCACCCATCCATCCATCCACCCACCCACCCCATCCATCCACCCACCCATCCACCATCCATCCATCCATCCATCCATCCATCCATCCATCCATCCATCCATCCATCCATCCATCCATCCATCCATCCATCCAACTACATATATATGCATATCTCAGTTTCCGTCACCTGTCTTGTTATGCATATGATAAATACGATGTTAATGACCATGTTTCTCCATGACCTACATATATATTTTGGTGACGTCAGTATCACACCAAGTACCCATTTACTTCCCCAAAAAATCACTAATACCCAGTTTTAGAGGCTGGATGAACCCCGAAGCCACGTCGATCCGAAAAAAAAAAAGAATTCTGGCATATCCGGGAATCTAACCAGACACCCATCTGAACTGGAATCGAGCGCTCTAACCACCCAGCCACCGAGGCAATTAAAATTGTGGTAACTGATAAATCACATAAACAATCACATTTCAGTCAGCAAGCAAATCGCAAAAAAATTCTTCAAATCCACAACTTTTCACCGTATTCCTCCGCTGGGGCTTGCCTCCATAACTTCTCCGTTATTTCACGGATCAAATCATTTTAAAAGTATTTCCCGTGCCTACAAACCGGCACTCTGTAGGAAAGAGATTACTCTATGTAAAAACGCCAGGCCGATTAGAAGACCGACACCTTCGGAATATTTCCTAAGGCCCCTGGTGCGTTGGTGCTGATGGAAAGTGCAGGAACTCTGGCTCGAATAATTTAAATTTTCAGTTTCGTTACAGTCCGTAGCGTGTCAGGGTAGATATTTCTTTCAAACTGGCTGGCGCCGTCTATGTAAATTGATACCGCTCTGGGGCTCAGTTTCCTCTTCTGTTCTTATGTTTTGTCATTCCGACGTCAAATCTTCTGTCTTTGTTGGTTTTTCCTTGGCGGTCTACTTCTATAAACAGGTTATATCCAAAAGATGAATGGTTTTGTATTGTTGACTTCTGGTGCTTATTTAATTGAAGGTAATTTCACGGACTGGAGAGTGTGTTCTCACCTCACGTGTGTAAATGCTTTCTTGTTGTGATGTGTGTTCTTAAGATAAACTTTTATTATCTGGGATTGGATAATTTAACATAGTTTTTTTTAAGATGATTTGTTTTTATATTTAAGGGCAGTGTTAAGTATGGAGTTAAGAGTCTGTTGAGAACGGGGAAGGACATTAGGTGCATTGAAAAGAGTAGCAAATAAGAAAGATGAGAGATAGACGAAAGAGTAGGGAAGAAGTGAGAATGATGATAGATACAAATTGGGGAGGATAGAAAGTTATGAGGAGGAGAGATAAAAAATGGAAGAGAAAAGGAAATGAGGAGGAAGAAAGACAGAAGAGGTAAAAGTTAGGCCGGGGAGAACTGAAAGACAGCCGACGAAAGAACGGAGGCGAGAATGTTATATCACAGGGACAGAACAAATTTAGAAAGATTAGAAAGAAGAAATGAAAGGGGGTGGGGGGTGAGATTTGCGGTTAGAGAAGGAGAAAATATAAAATAAAGTGATGGAGGACAGAGACATTTGACGAGCACATGTCGAGGGGGGGATGTTAACAAGAGAGTTACAGACATAAAAAAAGACAAAAGAATATAACTGAATAAATTAGTTCAAAACATAAGCACATAGAACAATTATGTTAAAGGTCTGATAACAAGATTAAGGCCCTTAAATGGTTCACATTTCACTGCTGAAGGCCTACTTGGCCGAAACGTCGTTCAACTTTTTTTTTTTTTTTGCTTTTCACATATGTAAAGCTGTTACCATGGTAGCTCACATGGTAGATGTGACCATACTACTTTCTTCTCTTTTTTTTTTTTGAATTGTCATTATTATCATGAGCTTTACCGCAACTTTGCATCTCTATGAAGCTTGATACATCTTGGTGTCTTTACTCTTTCACCTTTTAATCCTACCTTAACCTCACTGGGTGTGTAGTCTTTCTATAGCCTCTTCTGTTTTCTATGAGGCATTTTTAAAAACTGCTACCAACAGTCGATATCAATATTTCCAATATTAGGAAGAAACAATCATCATTTTTGTGGCCATGTATTGAGAAGAGAACTAGAATTGAGTTATTGAGTTATTTGCGGGTCATCATCATTGCACTCCGAACATGTCCATAGGTGCTCAGATCCCCTCCTCAGCAATTCCCTCAGTGTCCAGCGACTGACGACTCCAGTTCTATGTTGGTTGATAAGTCTTCTTACACGGCCACTAAGTTTCTCATTTCTGGCTGTGCCCATCTTAACTCCCATTTCCATCATCCGAAGAAGTGACGATCTGTGTTTGTCGAAGTCCTGTGCTCTTCCCACATCTCGGAGGGCATTGATGATGTCCGCCCGATCCATTGGTTGCCCGTCCTCAACGACAGCGCAGTTAGCCAACCTGTCCGCTCTTTCATTTCCCCGTACTCCCGCATAGTAGAACTAGAATATATTGTAACAACTGGGAAAATTGAGGGACGAAGAGATAAATGGAAGCAAAAAGAAAAGAAATACCAGACAGCTTAAGAGAATGTCTTGGCAGAAGGTCAACAACAGAAATGATAAATAACTGTCGAGATCGAAAGTTGTGGAGAGACATGATCACCTACGCCAGCAGTCCTGGTACTTGATGTTCAACAGTAACTACAATGCTGGTGAGATACTTATACAGGGACATGTGACGTATCTTACCGGATTCACTGTTATTCTCTGCGTTATGTGTGTTCATGTTGACTTGGCTAGCAGGGATGGGTGTGTCCCCGGAGCGCGAGGATTGTGTGTCGTCTTGTTGGCTGAAGTTCAAGCTCTGTGACGGTGGGCGCTGAAAAGAGACGGGAGGGCATTGTTGTATTAAAGTTGGATTCAGACATCATCACGAGGGGAGGGTGAGGGCTAATATAGGTAATATCAGAAAACATGGCTTATAACGTCACCATAAGGCGGATGTTTTTAGATAGATATTGATTTATATTAATTAGAAGTTTAGACATCACTACAGGGGAGGATAAAATAGATAAAATGCATTGATATCAACAGTTGTAGTAATTGTAGTAGCTAGTAATTAGTAATAGTAGTAGTAGTAGTAGTGGCAGCGGGTAGAATTAACAGTAGTAGTAGAACTAGTTGCAACTGTATTCTGAGTAGTAGCAGTAGTATAGTTTAGTTGTAGTATTATAGTAGCAGAAGTATAGTAGCAGTAGTATAGTAGTAGTAGTAATATTATAGTAGCAGAAGTATAGTAGCAGTAGTAGTAGTAGTAGTAGTAGTAGTAGTAGTAGTAGAAGTGGTAGTAGCGGTAGTAATGGTAGCAATAATAATGTGGTAGTAGTAGTAGTAGTAGTAGAAATAGTAGTAGTAGTAGTAGTAGTAGTAGTAGAAATAGTAGTAGTAGTAGTAGTAGTAGTAGAAATAGTAGTAGTAGTAGTAGTAGTAGTAGTAGTAGTAGTAGTAGTAGAAATAGTAGTAGTAGTAGTAGTAGAAATAGTAGTAGTAGTAGTAGTAGTAGTAGAAATAGTAGTAGTAGTAGTAGTAGTAGTAGAAATAGTAGTAGTAGTAGTAGTAGTAGTAGTAGTAGTAGTAGTAGTAGTAGTTGAACTAGTAGAACTGACAGTAGTAGTAGTTTTCGAAGTAGGAACAGCAGTGGTAATAGTTTTTGCAGAAGTAGTAGTAATACTAGCAGCAGTAATTGTAGTAGGAGCAGCAGCAACAGTAGTACCATTAGTAGCAGTAGTCATTGTAGTGGATTATATCAACCTCAGGCGACAGTAGATCTAATGTTCTTGTGAGAATCTTTACTGTAATTGATTTTCTTCCTCTGTTCTTAAGTCGACATACTTTCTCAGATTGGGTCCGTCTCTTTAAGGCTAGTGGTTACTATCTGCCTGCTGTTGGATCTCACTAGCAAACTCTTCCTAGTCAGATATATTCATATTATAACCTTCCCCAATGTTACTTTTACAGATGTCTTTTTAGCGTAGAAGAGGTCTTACTTAGTTACTTTTGCCGAAGATTTCTCTCCATATTAGGTTGCCTTTGGGAATGTGTAATCCTGCTCAGCGCGAGTATAAACTTTACAGTTAATTATATTTGTAAAATATAGTTAATATATTAATATTGTAAAAACCACTTACTGTGTATTTATAAAAGAGTTTACTAAACTACCATATACCTGTTACCAGTATTAAAAGTATTATGTTGCTACACATACAAATTAATACTATCACATTTCAAAATAATAACAGTAATATATTCCAATAATTAACTACATCGTATTCGAAATAATAAATTTCTCCCCAATAGTAATTAAGTGATTTGTGCATCACATGTATAAATTAATATATTCTTACACGTTTAATTAATGTATTAATGTATGCATAATTACGGACGTAATACCAATCTGTACAAATTATGGTCTCTAACACCATATTTCCTATACGCTAATTGGCGTGACGGGGCTCTTTACCTTTTTAAAAATTTTATATGCATACTTAATTACTAATTTATAATATGTGTTACCTAAATATGTTCTCTCCTCGGTTTAAATCTTCTATTTAATTCATAAAAGTACTTATACGAGTTTAATTAATAATCTTAGATGTGGATATTTCATATTTAAATATTCCGCCTATTAACTAATATATTCTTATATTATTATTGGTCTATAATAGTTTTAGCATTGTTGTTTATTACAATTAGTATATTCAAATAACTACATATAATTTTAATTGAATATATTACGTCATATGACGTAATTTGAGATTTATCAAACATAAAAAGCCTTGCGAAAAAAACTAGACCTAAGTGTCGCTGGATACACTAAAAAACATAACCTATCAAGACGACAAAAGAGGAGTAAAGGACCACAAACTATACTTCCCCTCTACGCTGAAAGTTAAATGAGGAAGGGAAGAAGAAGAATTTAATTTCACATGATCAAACATCTAAAAAAAAAAAAAGCATAATATATTGACACAGGTAAGAAGTTAAATAACTCTTAATTTTTAGAAGCTGAACATACAACTATTTACAACAGTGGTGGTCATTATGATGTGCTATTACCAGTCAGGGTTATATATACTATATTCTTCCACATTTTTCCGTTCACAATTCATCGTATACATTTCGTTATTCCACGGTTTTCCATGCCACGAAACCAAGCGATATAACATTTTCTCGCTTTGTCATCTGCGATCTCGTGTTCCTTGTATTTTGCCAGTTGCAACCAAGTATTCTAACGTTCAAATTCTCCTATAGTAAAAAGAAAAAGTAACGTACCCCTGTCACGCCAAGTGGCGTATAGTGAATATGGTGTTAGTGACCATAAATGTTACAGACCTTCAGCACATGATTTTTAGGGGCAATGTGGTCAGTGTTACGGCCGTGCCTATTTACATTCCCAGAAGGAAAAAAAAACCGGTACCCGTTAAAAGCTGGGTGAAGCCTTCGGTTGGGATCGAACCCTATGTCTAGCCCTTTGTAGTCCATTTCACTAACCACTGAGCTATCACGGCTCTCAAATTCTCCTGTGTATTGTACATTGTGTCGCAGGTTACGACAAGTCCGACAACTGCGACTCTAAGCTTACCGCATGCGAATCAGTAAGACATTTTTTTTCTTCAATCCTGAATCGACTGGCCAGACTAGTTAGTCTGTTTCTAGAACATTCACGGTAGAGTGGTTGCTATCCTGTTCAGTTTTAGTCCACTGACCTGACATTAACAGTCAGATATGAGTCGCTGACCGCTTTCAACCCGTTTTCCATATTTTTACTTCTTAATTACACGCCCTTTGTATGTAATCGCAATGTGCCCCTCTCAAAGGAAATTAAGTTCCTCCAACCATTTTGTATAGCTTCCTGCAGCAACAACATCTGATGACAGTTTTCAATTATGCTGGCGTTTACATTAAATAATTACTTATTTATTCATATGACCTTTTATCTTAAAAAGATGTTCCCTTGAAATTGTATGACAACATCGTTCCAACAGAGGCTCAATTTTGCAGACGCATTCATGACAACTCATATACAAAGAGCTTGTCAGTACGAGGATCGGCAATATGCGAGGCGATCACTTGTACACACCGCGTGCCGTCCGCTACTGTTGTCTCTCTGACAAGTCCAACAAAACGACCAACGGTTAACAGGCTGGAGTTTGACAGTAAATAAATATACGGTGTGGGTGTGGAGTGAGTGAGGGTGGAGGTGGTGGAGCTCATCTCAGATCACGATGAAGGAAAAGGGAACCAAAAAAAAAAAGAAGGGGGGGGGAGAGAAAGGTAAATGAAGTGAAGGATGAAGTGAAGATTAAGAGTCCTTAATGACGGAAGTTAAATATTCATTTATTATTTACTTTATAAAGTTTATTATTACTTTTAGTGAGAAATATTTTGATGATGTTTTATATTCGCCACTCCGCAACGGGATACTGCATTGTTAAGGGGGACCCACTTTGTCCATGAAAAAAAATTAACAGGGTCGTTTAATTTATTTTCTTTTGTCTCTTCTCCTGTTATTGTTTTTTCAACGATCTTATACTCACAGAATAATAATAGAACACTTGTACAGGGGGGAAAAAATAGAGGACCCCGCAAAACTGAACTGTCAAGCTCATTCGCGGCTTTCTCAGAACCCTGGACTACATTCAATTGGACAAACGTCATATCAGAGCTCCAGACAACAACGGGATGACTGACAGGCAACACTGAAATTCGAGACGACACCCCACAATTATCCGACGCTGAGAAATCCCTTCAGAGTTCCAAGACCAAATTATCTCCCCTTCAAGAAAACACATCAAAACTTAGAAGACAAAAGGAAGACAAGCATCTCTCAAAAGTCTAAACCTGTAACGCTCTTCTGTTTGGAGAGGAAGAGACCACTGTGCTGGGAAGGAAACTGCTGGTTTTTATTTTCTCTGTTCGCCTTTTTTTATTTTTTATTTTCAAAGATCCCTTTTGATTTTAGGGACTCCTACTTCTGAAAATTATCAACTTGGCGCATGCTAACTGAAGGTTTCCGTTCGGGCCTCATGCAGAGATGGGCCACTTCAAAGCGGCGAAAGTACAGGATAAGGCTGGTGAGAATTGATGCATTCGGACAGTGTTTAGTGCGAAAAAAGTATGGGGGATTTGGGCGAGTTAACTAGGAATTGAAAGATTGGTGAGTAGAGGCACGATGGTGGGAAGGGGTTGGGAGAAGATGAGAGAGGTAGTGGGAGGGACTAGAAGGGGAATTAGAAGAAGAGAGAAAAATGAGAGAGGGGAGTGAGGAGAAAAAGATATAGAGAAAGTGAGAGAGGGGGAATGAGGAAAGGGGATTACAGAGAGGGAAAAGTTGAAACAGAGAGATGGAGTAAAGAGAATTGGGCAGAGAGATGGAGAAATGAGAATTGGGCAGAGAGATGGAGTTAAGAGAATTGGGCAGAGAGATGGTGTAAAGAGAATTGGGCAGAGAGATGGAGTAAAGAGAATTGGACATAGAGATGGTGTAAAGAGAATTGGACAGAGAGATGGAGTAAAGAGAATTGGACATAGAGATGGTGCAAAGAGAATTGGACAGAGAGATGGAGAAATGAGAATTGGGCAGTGAGATGGTGTAAAGAGAATTGGGCAGAGAGATGGAGTAAAGAGAATTGGGCAGAGAGATGGAGTAAAGAGAATTGGACATAGAGATGGTGTAAAGAGAATTGGACAGAGAGATGGAGAAATGAGAATTGGGCAGTGAGATGGTGTAAAGAGAATTGGGCACAGAGATGGAGTAAAGAGAAGTGGGCAAAGAGATGGTGTATAGAGAATTGGGCAGAGAGATGGTGTAAAGAGAACTGGGCAGAGAGATGGTGTAAAGAGAATTGGGTAGAGAGTTGGAGTAAAGAGAATTGGGCAGAGAGATGGTGTAAAGAGAATTAGGTAGAGAGATGGTGTAAAGAGATGGTGTAAAGAGAAATGGGTAGAGAGATGGTGTAAAGAGAATTAGGTAAAGAGATGGAGTTAAGAGAATTGGGCGATATTATGAGGATGAGCATTAGACTGACTACTGAGTAAGGGTGGGAGAAAAACATAATGAGATGAGGTAGGAGGTGGTAGAGGAGTATAGAAATAACTAAGTCGGAGAAACAGAGAAAGAAAATATCTGGAGAATAAAGAGGGGGTGCTAAAATGTAGATAAACAGAGTAAACAAGACGGGTAAAAAGAAGCGTGGAGAAGGGTGAAAAGAAACGTGGAGAAGGGTAAAAAGAAGCGTGGAGAAAGGTAAAAAGAAGCGTGGAGAAGGGTAAAAAGAAGCGTGGAGAAGGGTAAAAAGAAGCGTGGAGAAGGGTAAAAAGTAGAGAGAATTTATTAGCAGATATAATACTTGAGAGAAAGTGACGGAGGTAGAGAAAGAACACAAATGAAACTGAAAGAGAGAGAGAGTGATAAATAACAGTGGGAATGAGAAAGCATTAGAGATAAAGGTATACTAAACTAACTCAATCGATATAGAGAGACACACTGAATAGGGAAGATGAAGAAGAAATATAAGAAGTAGAAAAATGAAGAAAAGAAGCAAAATAGGCCATTACGGGTGATCATTTTGAGAATGCATTCATAAGAACTACTCTGATATGAAGTTGGATTTGGTGAGCCGAATTTTGTGCAAAGTCGCAAGTTGGTTGTTAATACGCGACACAGCGCAACAAGCGTCTTTTTTCGTCGCTAACATTGAAGAAGGAGAAATTAAATGGAAGCAAAATAGTTACTCTTCGCTGGAAGTTCGAATCCAGAACTCCGCCTAATTTGCAGCCAGGGGAATCGTATGACAGCAATGACATGTCATCCTGATGCAGATGTCAATTAGTGCTCCCCATGAACCAGATTCTAAAGTAAGGACATGCATTAGAATAATCGTGTCATACTTTCAACGGGCTTGTTAAAGCAGTCCAAAGGATAATGATCGGCATTTTTAATTGGCGATTTCTCTTATTCATTTTGAAAGGAACATACAGTATCACAATGCCAGACGTATTTGAAGTATTTTGTCCTTATAGAACGAAGTTGAAGCATTTAGCTAGAAGGTAATGAGCAATTTGAAAATAAAAAATAAATGTTATATTTATGTTATATCTCTGTTGTATCTCCCTACTCCCTCTTTCCAACCCATTGACTTCGCGAAGTTTAAATGTCTATTATTTGTTTTCATGTTTTAAAAAAAAAATGAGACTCGTATTTTGTGTTTGCTGGCTTTTCGTAGAATAGATGATTAAATAAGGCTTATAATAAATGTCATTATAACCGAAATGTAAAATTCAACTTAATTAAAATATCACCACACCTGGTGCACTTCTCACCATAAGGAAACGATAAAAAAAATTAACATTTTATTTTGAAATAAAAAGCAAATAAAATCTATAAAACTCATTTTTTAAAATGCATGCAGATGGACCAGAGAACAACTACAAGATGCGAAAAGCGTGGAACTTCGTGACATAAGAGACGGTATTCTGCAGCTTTGTCTATGAGAGGTTCTCAGTTCACGTTTGAATGTTGTTCATAATCGATTTTCAATTAAAAGCAAGCCAGGATTAAATGCTCTCTGTACTTCAACTACTCACGGTGACGTCAAGTCAGATTTATTCACTTACACATTGCTCATTTTGCCCTTACGTGGATCTGTAGGGTTTGTTCATTTTTAATTATTAATATTATTACTATTATTATTATTACTATTATTATTACTATTATTATTACTATTATTATTACTATTATTACTATTATTACTATTATTTTTAATATTATTATTACTATTATTAATATTATTTTTAATATTATTATTACTATTATTACTATTATTATTACTATTATAATTATTGTTATTACTATTATATTACTTTTATTAGCATTATTACTATTACTATTATTATTACTACTTTTATTGCTATTATTACTATTATTACTATTTTCATTACCATTATTATTACTATTATTATTACTATTATTATTACTATTATTACTACTATTATTTTTTTCAAGATAATTGGAAGAATTGTTGATAATGATGAAAATGAAAATTTAAAGTAAAAAGTGGTATAGTAATGGCTTTACGTAGGTGAGAACCAAAACAAAAGTGGAACAGCGTTTCGGCCAAAAAAGGCCTTCACATGAAACAACAAACAACAACACAAAAATATGTACAAAGTGAAATTCTAGTGCAAACATGTAGGGCGATATACAAACAGTGAGTAGCAGCGGTGTGGTATACGAGTAAAGGCATAAAGATACATCAAGATGCATAGAAATCCGAAGCTGCTGTACAGCTGATGATAATGATGAAAATTAGAAGGGGGAAAAAGGGGAAAAGTGGTATGGTAACAGCTTTACGTAGGCGAGAAATAAAACAAAAGTGGACCGACGTTTCGGCCGAAAAGGCCTTCAGATGGAACAATTGGAAGAATTGTTCCATTTTCACGCTGAGAGAGATCAAAGTTCTATGACATGAACGTGATGTTTGTTCTGTCCATCACTGATTAATTCCTACAATTTTTGGTCACTCTTCTTTTCTACACACAAACACACTCAACCATATTTAGATGGCTTTTCTGTTTCAACTTGTACCCAAAGAATGGCTTTATTCCTTGCTATTTATTTTGTAACAGTCACACAGCGAATTGGTCTACTGTAGAGAAGAAGTCAATGTTATTTGTCCAAACGATGGGCTTTTATTTTGCGAAGTCTTAAATGGGTACAAGATATTTTTTTGAAAAATAAACAGGCCTGGTGTTTTGCTGACAGGTTTATCTAAAAGTGTGCCGGCGGTTTAAAAAATGGCCATTAACATCAAAATCCAGAGTGCAACACTGGATATATGATGGGATCTAGTTGATTTTTTATTTAAATTTATAAAAACAATGGGCACAGATATTAGTACATGGACAGATATTAATCTGTGTCCATATACTAATATCAGTGCCCATATACTAATATCAGTGTCCATGTACTAATATATGTGTCCATGTACTATTATCAGTGTCCATGTACTAATATCAGTGTCCATGTACTAATATCAGTGTCCATATAATAATATCTTCATCATGTACTTGCTGGAGTTGGCGATCATGTTCTCCCCCAATTCTCTGTCCACAGTGCATCGTACAAATTCTGTTGTTGACTGTTTACTCTATCACGACACCTAGCTAATCAGTATCCCCTCTCTTTGTCATCTGTGATTCATCTTTCCCTCTATTCTGCCAGTTGTAAACCAATGAACTCAAACGTTTCTATTTTCATGATGTACCCGAAACATGTTGATTATTAAATAGTAATACACAAAGAATGTATATATCCCTCCTCTGAACTGTGTCTCCCTGTAAATAAATTATATTTTTAAGACGATTTTTACCATTTCGCTTCCCCGTTACTAAATAAAACTATATTCAGCTCATTTACCAATTAATTGTTTACCTCCCACAGTGAGCGATTATTTAACTGTTTCATTAATTTTAATTAATCAACGCTTAAATTCTCGTTTCATCTATGATCATCTTTTTCACATTGTTACTGTCCCTTTGCTCCCAATAAATAAAATAGGCCACACACACACACACAGTCATACACGCACACATATGTCCCTACATCTCTCAATCGCAACGATGAGCAACGCGCATCTGAAAAGCAATCGGGCGCATGAACAAATGCACTTTCTTTGTTAATATTTTAGCAGCTTTTTTTTATTTTTATAGCGCCGTGTATTGTATCGCTCTCAGTAGCATTCCATGGTGTCGTCCGATCCTCCAATGCCATACACAATATAAAGATAATAGAATCAGATCCACTACGCCCTCTTAAGCACATTGGATGGAAGTACACACTGGAACCTGTACGGCTGCAGCCG